>MU732969.1:7225-118978 GCA_026770625.1 Nicotiana glauca | reverse complement strand
TTGCATAAGGCTACTCTCTGCCTTCCGAGGTTAAGCTCTACCTCCATATTGCATAAGGCTACCTATCTGCCTTTCGGTAAGCTCTGTCCTTATCTGCATTTGCATAAGGCTACTCTTTGCCTTCCGAGGTTAAGCTCTACCGCCATATTGCATGAGGCTACCTATTTGCCTTTCGGGACTAAGCTCTGTCCTCATCTGCATTTGCATAAGGCTACTCTCTACCTTCCGAGGTTAAGCTCTACCTCCACATTGCATAAGGCTACCTATCTGCCTTTCGAGACTAAGCTCTGTCTCCATCTGCTTTTGCATAAGGCTACTCTCTGCCTTCCGAGGTTAAGCTCTACCTCCATATTACATAAGGCTACCTATTTGCCTTTCGAGACTAAGCATTGTCTCCGCCCTGCATGGCTGAAATATCACCGTCTTATTTTGACTGGTTGAAACATCGCCACCTGCATTTTAAATTCTCATTCGGCTGAAATATCGCCACCTACTTTTAAATTCTCGCTCTGGATGAAAGATCGCCACCCTTTGCATCCATTTGGCTGAAAGATTGCCACCTTCTCATGGGCTGAAAGATCGCCAACTCGTTTAAAGGCGTCATAGTTCGAAGGCACCATCTGCATGGCCCGAGAACATCAGTTCATGGCCTGCGAACCCTTACTTTTATGCTCTTCATGGCCCAGGACATCATAGTCTGAGGACGTCATCCTAACCGTCCGAAGACAAACATTCATGGTCCAACGGGAACTTGCATCACGTTTAAATTATGCAATATATATATGCACATCACCCATTTGTAGGTACTCCGGCTGGCTCACGGCCATCTCAGCAGGAGCGATCCCACTCCAGTTCTCCGTAGCCTGTCCGATTCCAAGGTCTAGCCATCGCGTCCGTCTTTTCGAATCTCCATCGGCATATTCAGTCAATGGTTCCTGAACTACATATGGCCTGATTCCTGTAAAACCAGGGATATGTAGGCATCTCAGAAGCCAGAGCGCGGTCAAAATCCGTTCACAATCGCCGTCTCCGGTCAAAATTGGCCATCTTATCTTTACCCGACAACTCTTTCATCCTCCTCGGGTAAAGAGGGGCAGCTGTTGATACCCAATTTTTCCCTATGTATTTTTATACTCAAAATACTTTCAAAATAGCATGTATATGCATATATAAGCATCCCCAAAGGTTTTGGTATTTTTCCAAAATTTTTAAAGATTTTTAAAACCAGTTTATGGCCTATTTTGTACTATAAAATCCAATAATTATTCCCAAAACTCGTCATTTGGGTGAATAATTTATTTTATTTTCACATCTACACAAAAAATATAATTTACATGATTTTTACATAATTTTACAAGTCCATTTGGTATTTTTAAACTAAAATTGCATGAAATTGCAATTTTAGCCTATTTCTCGATTCAATAGCATTTTTAATCACAAAATCATTCCCAATATTTTTAAATTAACACTTACATATTTTTTATTAAATCAGTATTTTTAATCTTAATTTTAAACAGCTTTTACTATTTTTATAAATTCAAAATGGGAAAAGTGGCTATTTCAATTGTAGCCCATTTTACTTTCAATTATAGCCTGATTTGCACCCCAATCCACCCCCCTAATTAAACGACCCAATTTCGTTTCCTACCCGACCCAGACCCGATTAAAACGAACCCGCCCGGACTCCATTTTAAATCGTGGCCGTTGATTGTTTTAATCAACGGTCCACGTTTGCCCTTACCTTTTTAACTCAACCCAACCCCCAAACCCTAATCACTTCTCACAAAACAGCTGCCTCTAAACTCTCATCCTCTCAGATTCTCTCAAATCCTCTCTGAAACCCTAGCCCCTTTCCCACCGATTTCCACCGTATGTCACCGGAAACCATGGCATCTCAGGCTCTGGGTAGCCTGTACCTACCCCCACGTACCTCTATGCTCTTTTTTCTCGAGGTTTCAGAGTCCGACTTTGAAGACCCTGGCTCAGAATCTTTCCGATTCAAGTTCGACGACCCTTTCCGGCTCATCTCCGGCGAGTCCTAGCCCTGTGAGTCCATCTCTGACTCAGGACCAGCCCATTCCAGGCCTTTCTCATTTTCTAGGGTTTTCTCTGAAACCCTAAGCCCTCGAGGTTTTCTTTGTTTCTCTCTAAGATCTGCTTTAGATCCTTGCTATTTTCTAAGATTTTAAAGTATTTTTCACATCTTTTCGATTTTTTGTTTTCAAAAATGTTCATCTTCTTAAAACTTAGGGTTTTCGTGATTTTTTTCTCGTTCTACTGCTATCTCTTACTATATTTTTACTTTGCTATAATTCCTAAGTGTTTTCACTATGGTTTCTGCGTATTTTTTCTCCTATGGTTTCCGAGTAATTTCTTTACTATATTTTTTCGTTACTTAGATTTCCATGAATGTTTGTGTTCTTTGGACTCCCTGAGTTTGTTCTTGCCTGATTTTCTATGCTTTCGTCTTTACCTTTGACTTGTGGAAGAAACCCTAGATTTTGGGGTTTTCAAACCTGCTTGTGTACGAGTATTTTGTTTGTTGCCTGTTTGATTTCAAAACCCTAAATCTTCTAAACTCGTCTCATGTTTCTGATTCTTGCTAAGCCTTGCAAGACCTTTTGATTTCATCCATGGCTATGTTCTTCTACTTTGATTGCATGACTACTCTGTTAATTTTAGCCTCGCATGTTTAAGTTTACACTCTCTTTATAGTCAAACCTTTTACTCTCTAAACAACCCTAATTTTTGGGATTGATTTCTATATGAATTTATTTGATTCTCTCCTTGTTTTATTTGGACCTGTTTTCTGACTTAATTCATTATTAAGTTCGAATCTTTGATTCCTGATTTACTATGTGATTGATTGATTTTACCCTTACCTTATTTATCTAACCGTGTATTTTTAAAAGCTTCTCCTATGTATTTACCCTTTACTACACAATGTGTTCTTGATTTTCTTTCCTTAAAAACAACTCTGCCCTCTCCTATTCAAATTCGAATTCCTTAATTAAAGGAGTTCCCTTCTTCTAATTGATTCTGATTGGTATTGAATTATATTTTTGCCTTACTTACCACCTGTTTTCAAACTATAAATACCCTACTCCTTTTTTTTAGAGAACAAACAACTGAGTTCAAAAAAAAAACACACACACTCAAAGCCCTCCCTTCTTTACTAATTCCTTGTGCTATTGTTCTGACTAGCCGGCTGAAAGCCAAGGCTAGACTTTGGAATCTCTTTTGCTTTCCTCAAGTGTTTGCTGAAGGGTTTCTGGCTGTTTTACTGCTCTATTTATTCTGTTATTTGGAGCTTGCAACTGGTAGGTTTCTATAATTTAAATATTGTTTTCCAAAACTATGTGTTTACTTCTCCCATTTACATAACCTCTCACTATATGTTTTCTTGCGTTGTGTGACTATTCATTAGTCTGTTAAACCTTTCTTCATGCTGCTGCATCTTTAAAGTGCTATTATGCTTTTCTTATGTGAATGCTTTCATGTGATCCCATTCCCTTAACCCCTTTATGTGTTGAGCCTTGACTAGGGTCTGGTGGTGCCCTAATCACCACCCAGACCCCTGTCTGACTTCTAAAAGTCTGCTCTTTATTTGCTTGAATTAAGTAAAGGGTCAGGGGTGTGCCAGTCTTACCCATGGCTGGGTATGACCATCCTTTGCTTTGGTTTCCTCTAATCCCCTCACTCTACACTCATTCTTAGTTCTTTAAGTTCTTCCCCCTTTTGGAGGCCATGCTTTGGGACCCTGGAGCTCCCTCTGAACTTGGATGCCTAAGGGCTGGCAATTCCACACTTGCACTATTCTGTTCTAATTGTTATCCAGAGTGTAAGCACTGCCTGGAGTCCTTGAGGCTCCTTGGAACTCTGAAACACTTTGGATAAGAGAAGGCTTTGGAAATCTGGATCCCGGAATTGGTTAAACGCATGTTGTTGGACATCAAGATTGAATTAGGCTGCTTGGATCCAGCTGTTAGCTTTTGATGTATCTTTAATTTCAGTTTGATTTGTAAATAATCTTTGTACAAGAACTCGGGGAGATATAGTAAAAAAGGGTGTGGGAGGGGTTTACTTTTTTGCATCAAGGGTAGATACCATGCCTATAGGTTAATGTTTTTAATCACTTAGATACCATACCTATAGTTTAATGTTTAAATCAGTCGCCTAGATACCATGTCTATAGGACCAGTGTTTAATCATCTTGAACATCATTAGAAATCCTACCTATAGGACTTAATATTCATGTAAATCGGTTGCATATAGAAACTATGTCTATAGGAAGTGCATATGCGTTAGGCAAATTATAGGGTAGTCAAACAATTGTTCTTTCACCAGTTAATAACAACACTTAAAATCAGCTATAGATATCATGCCTATAGGGGTTCGTCTCAAACTCGCTTGATTCAGTTTTAAGCAACAACAACCTGTCAATTGGCCTTTAACGTAGTGTTTTAGTAAAACTCTTATAAACCTGTAATACTTTAAAAATTCTATAAATCTGCAATGCTCTTAAACTTTTCAAACTTGCGTCTTTCTTCTGAAACAATTCCTTTAGATCTTCTGCCTAAATTCTAATCATCTCTTGAACCTATCTTTTAACTCACTCTTACTTTTAAGGTATTTTCACTTTCAAAACTCCTCTCCACAAGTCTACTATATTTTCACTCAAACAAATATGCTGACTTCAAAGTCATTTCTGAACTTCTGCAACTTTCAACTTTCTGTTTTAACTCTTCTGCATTGGCTCTTGTTTGAAATCAGTGTTTTTTTTCTAAATAACTTGTTTAAAATACCTTAAGATCTGACAACTGGATCCGGGTTGCCTAATGCGGACTTGTTATCCAACTCTATGTGTTAAACTAATCTGTCCACCGTTAATTTTAAAGACCAAATCAGTACTTGCGAGTCATGCTAAACTAATTGCTGTTGTGATTTACGGGGTTTGTATGAGCCTTTGAGTGTTTGATTTGTACCCCACTTATTTGCTATTTGTTTTGATTGACGCCTTAGTATTTTGTCCTTTTAAACTCCATATATGCCTCCATCCCCTTCTTCCCTTTAGGATTAGGAGTCCAAATACCCCGGGACTGATAGGTTGGGACGGGTACTAGCATGCAATAAGTAAACGAGACTAATCGCGCTTAAATACCTTAACGGGGTGGGAAGGGTAGAATATGGAGATGATGACGGTGCGTTAATATCTCGTGTGAGAATGATTGCTGGGTATTGCACCAAATGATCCATATTATAGTTAAACCTAGGACCCTCTTTCTTTACTTTTCCTTTATTTAAATGTTTTCTTCAAACTAAAACTCTCTTTTACTTGTGCCATTCTTCTTTCAAAAATTGTCAACTTGCTTGTAATTCTTATGTGTAAACTTTGCTCGTCTGCTCCTACTCTTCTTAAAGTCACAACTAAGCAAGGCCGGGAACCACACTAGTGGATCTTGAGGGGTGCCTAACACCTTCCCCTCGAGATAATCTCAAGCCCTTACCCGAACTCTAGTTTTCTTTTAAAATCTTCTTCTCTTCTTTTAAAGTGTCCTAATGCACTATAATCATTAGGTGGCGACACTTCAAATCCCATAAACCGATTCCTCAAAAGGGAATAAGAGTTGTTTTGTCCATAATGTCGTAAACCCGATTTCTTTCTTTTTTTAAAGAAGGGGAGAAAAAGGGGGGCGTCGACACTCTCAAGACTGTTTTTTAAAGCTCTCAAAACTGATTTTTTTTCAAGACCCCCTATGTTCAGTCCTAATGCCTCTATTTATATGAAAACTATAGCCCTTATCAGCTCTTAGACACTTAAATAATTGAGGGAAAATCAGCTAGCCCATGATACTGACAGCCCGTTATTATATGTCTCATTCTATTTTTTAATTCACTTGTCCCCCACTAACCTTTGTCTTTTCTTTATTTAAATTTCAAACAGGTATGTGCACCCATTTCTTAATCCCTTTCCTTTAAAAACCCCATACTATTCCTGATTCCCAGTCTTGAATTCATTAAACAAATACACTAGTTTACTGATATATCAGTACTTTACTGACAGACCACTAAACTAACCATTTCAAACTTTTCAAAATCCCAACCCTTTGATATCCTAATTGTTCAACCAAAGTCCTGAGAGTACTAGATTAGTTACAAAATGAGGCAAACATCACAATGCAGATAGATATGAGTGAAAACAATCAAACAGTAAACACAAACTGGAAAAAGATGAAAATCCAGATTTTTAACACAAATTAGAAACAATTCAACTATAAGATGAACTTCAAGACAACCTGACTTCTAATGCTCAGTGGCAACTTTGATTATAACTAAAAGGAAAATGAAGCATTCAAAACACTGAATCACAACAAAGAAAAACAATCTAAAGTCTAAAATCATACACTTAAAGACACGGACTAATCGACGAAATGACTCAACAATTTATAACATATGCTAATCAACAAACGCTGAAAACTGGACCAGAAAAAGGTCCGCAAAAGGAGGAAGAACTAACTGATAAAATGATGAATTAATTAGGCAAAATAAAACAACAACAAAATAAAAATAAAACAAGAGGAAATACCTTTTGGAAATTCAGACCCAGCTCTTATCCGTTCTACTCGACACTCCGACTTGAACTTGAAACCGACATGGACCTTAATCGAGTGTTCTCGACTGAGAACACACGACTAAGGTCGATGACGACCTCAATTTTCCTACTTCGGCTTGGTTTTAGGCTTTGGTTCCTTTAGGGCCCGCTCAATCAATTCGAGATTCGTCAAGTTCTGGTTTGATTCGAGGGAAACTAAGGGTGGTTTAGGGACGAGGGAGGTCAGGTGGACAATAGGTGTAAGTTTGGGAAGGTTTAGGAGTGGCGCCGCCACCAGGGATTTTTAGGGCGGAGCTAGGGTTCTTAGCTTTGATTCAATATTCGAGAGGCTCTGGGATGATTCGAACGAAAGTGCTTGGGTATTTGGTATGAGGAGGTGGAGGCGAGGCTAGGGTGTTAACTTGGCGGCCATCGGAGGTGATACCGGAAAAGCCATTTGGTTTTTCGAATATTCGAAGGGCTGGGCTAGGATTCGAGGGAAGTTGAGGGTGGCATAGAGATGGGGAGGTTGAGGTGAAGAGGTGGTGTAAATTTGGGGGTCAATGGACCACCGGAACCGCTGCGAGGCGATTTCCGGTGGGAGGAGCACGGTGGGTGAAGGCGGAGGATGGGGCTGGTCTCTGAGGGTTTGAGAGAGACGAGTGGGGGGGGGGGTCTGAAGGAGGTTGGGTTGGGTTGGGTTACACACTTATATACGGGGGAAGGGATCTGATCCAGGCCGTTGGATCAATTAAGATGGACGGCTTGGATCAATTCACTAAATGGAACGGTGTCGTTTAGATCCCCTCTAGACCGGGTTGGTCTTTAGGTGGAACGGGTCGGGGTTGGTCCGGGTGAGGAAGGAGGGTTTTGAGCCGTTGGATTGTGACCAGATGGACGACTGTGATCCATTAGCCTTAAAACGGGTTCGTTTGGCTGATCATGGAGATGGCCTGGCTGGTTGCCATCGAAACAATATTTGATGGTCTTTTGGGCCGAAAACCTGGGCCGGGTATGGGGTGTTGAATTGGGCTTTATTATTTAGCCCAATCCAATTTTTGTTCTTTTTCTTTTATTTCCTAATTAATAAAAACCAAAATTCTAAATTAACTTATAAACCACATTAAAAATACAAATTAATTCCTAATAACAATTATCATACACAGTTAAATGCCAATCACACATTTAGACATTAAATGCTAAAAATGCAAAGTACATTATTTTTGTGATTTTTCATTTTGTAAACAAAACTTAAATGCTCCTAATTGTAACAATTAAATCCTAAATGCAAATGCAATATATTTTTATATTTTTTTTATTAATTCAACAAATAAACATGCACAGACAAATGTAAACAATACAAGAAAAATAACACAAAATTCACAACAATTGTAAACAAACAAAATTATTTTATTTTGAAATTTTTTGGGAGTAATCCTCGTAGGGAAAAAATCACGCGCTCACAACTGCTTACGTATCCCCTCTTAAATGGGAATCGGGTCAGGCGTAGTTCAAATCACATCATATGAGGAAAGCATAAAAGGTTACACACATTATCGCTTTATTGCATCTGAATTGATCGGCTTCGGCCAACTTGTCCGTCCATTTCTGCAAGTATGAGGGCTCCTCCTGTTAGAACCCAATGAACCATGTATGGACCCTTTCAGTTGGGAGATAACTTCCGTTTGGCCTCATCCTGATGCGGGAAAATCTTCTTTAACACTAGCTCCCCCGGTGTAAACTGTCTCGGCTTGACTCTTTTGATAAAGGCTCTGGACATTCTGTTCTGATAAAGGTGACCATGGCAAAGTGCATTTATTCTTTTTCCATCTATAAGAGCAAACTGCTCGTAGTGACTCTTTACCCATTCCGCATCGTCGAGTTCTGCTTCATGCATAATCATCGAGGAAGGAATTTCTACATCGGCGGGAATGACCGCTTTTGTACCATAAACCAACATATATGGGGTTGCCTCGATTGATGTGCAGATTGTGGTACGGTACCCCAATAAAGCAAATGCTAGCTTCTCGTGCCACTGTTTATGTTTTTCTATCATTTTCCTTATTATCTTCTTGATATTCTTATTGGCGGCCTCTACAGCTCCGTTCATCTGAGGTCTGTAGGCTGTAGAATTCTAGTGTTTGATCTTGAAGGTTTCTCACATGGCTTTCATCAAGTCACTGTTGAGGTTGGAGCCATTATTAGTGATGATCTATTCTGGAATCGTGAATCGACAAACAACGCGGTCGCGGACAAAGTCTGCCACAACTTTCTTAGTCACTGCTTTGTACGATGATGCTTCAACCCATTTGGTGAAATATTCAATTGCCACTAGAATGAACCTGAGCTCGTTTGATACGACAAGTTCGATAGGTCCGATGAAATCCATTCCCCAAGCGGCGAATGACCATGGCGAGTTTGTTGCAGTAAGCTTGTTTGGAGGCACCTTTATCATGTCTACATGTATCTGATAGTGATGGCACTTTCGAACATACTGGATGCAGTCCGTTTCCATAGTCATCCAAAAATAACCCGGCCCGGAGTATCTTCTTGGCTAAGACAAAACCATTCATATGTGGGCCGCAAGTCCCATCATGGAGTTCTTCTAGCAATTTAGATGCTTCCTTTGCGTCGACACACATTAGTAATCCCAAATCAGGAGTCCTCTTGTACAAGATTCCTCCATTGTGAAAGAAATTATTAGATAACCTCCGAAGTGTGCACTTTTGAGTGGAATTTACAAGCTTTGGGTATTCTCCTTTTGCCAAGTATTCCTTAATATCGTGAAACCAAGGTTTTCCATCTGCTTCTTCTTCGACATGAGCACAACAAGCTGGATGATCATGAATGTTTACCGGAATGGGATCTATAAAGTTCTTATCTGGATGCTAAATCATAGATGATAGGGTAGCCAATGCATAGGCAAACTCATTCTAGACTCTGGGAACATGCCGGAACTCTGTCTTTGTGAACCTCTTTCTCAACTCCTCTACATGATGCAAATACGAGAGTATCTTGGAGTTCTTAGTTGCCCATTCTTCTCGGACCTGATGTATAAGCAAGTCTGAATCCCCAATTACCAGCAACTCTTGGATGTTCATGTCAATGGCCATCTTGAGTCCCAAGATGCAGGCTTCGTACTCGTCCATGTTGTTGGTGCACATGAATCTGAGTTTTGCAGACACCAGATAATGCTGGCCAGTTTCTGATATTAGGACTGCTCCTATGCCAACTCCTTTGAAATTCGCTGCTCCATCGAAAAACATTCTCCAGCCATTATAGGATTCTGCAATGTCTTCTCCTATGAAGGATACCTCCTCGTCGGGAAAATACATTTTTAGGGGTTTATATTCTTCGTCAACGGGATTTTCAGCAAGATGATCTGCCAATGCTTGTCCCTTAGTTGCTTTTTGAGTCACATAGACAATGTCAAATTCACTTAACAGGATCTGCCACTTGGCCAGCTTGCCAGTGGGCATGGGCTTTTGAAAGATGTACTTTAGTGGATCTGTTCTTGATATGAGATATGTAGTATAGGCACAGAAATAGTGCCTCAGCTTCTGGGCTACCCAAGTCAAAGCACAACAGGTGCGTTCCAACAGAGAATACCGGGCCTCGTACGAGATAAACTTCTTGCTAAGGTAATAGATGGCTTGCTCCTTCCTCCTCGTTTCATCATGCTGCCCCAGAACGCAACCAAATGCTCCATCTAATACTGCAAGGTAGAGTAGTAGGGGTCTACCTGGTTCGTTCGGGCGGAGCCAAAACTGGCGGTGTTGACAGGTACTCCTTGATTCTGTCGAAGGCTTTTTGACAATCATCAGTCCATTTGGTAGCGGTGTCCTTCTCAACATCTTAAAGATCGATTCACAAATGACAGTAGATTGAGCTATGAACCGACTGATGTAGTTGAGTCTCTCCAAGAAACTTATCACATCTTTCTTGTTCTTGGGCGGTGGCAATTCTTGAATGGCTTTAACCATTGATGGATCCAGTTCTATTCCTCGTCGACTTACAATGAACCCTAGTAGCTTTTGGGCAGGAACCCCGAATGCACATTTCACGGGATTCAGCTTCAAGTTGTACCTTCTCAGTCATTGAAGAACTTCCTCAAAATTTCCATGTGGTCAGTGTCTTTCTTGGACTTGATGATAACATTATCTGCATACACTTCTATCTCTTTGTGTATTATATCATGAAAAATGGTAGTCATGGCCCTCATGTAGGTGGCCCCAGCATTCTTTAACCCAAACAACATCATTTTGTAACAATACATCCTCCACGACGTAATGAAATCCATTTTTTCAGCATCTTCCTCATCCATCCATATATGATGATACCCAGCATAACAATCAACAAATGACTATAGCTCATGCTTGGCGTAGTTGTCAATTAAAATGTGTATGTTTGGCAAGGGGAAGTCGTCTTTTGGACTGGCCCGGTTGAGATCCCGGTAGTCGACACAGACTCTGACCTTCCCATCCTTCTTCAGTACTGGCACAATGTTGGCTAACCATGTTGGATACTCTACTACTCTGAGAACCTTGGCTTTAACTTGATTAGTGACTTCTTCCTTGATTTTCAAACTCATGTCAGTCTTGAACTTGCTGAGCTTTTGCTTCACCGGTGGACAAGTCGGATCAGTTGGCAGTTTGTGTGCTATAATAGTTGTACTCAAACCAGTCATATCGTCATATGACCAGGCGAATATATCCTCATATTCCCTTAGAAATTCCGTGTACTCTTCCTTTTCTGACAAAGACAAATGAATACTGATGCGCGTTTCTTTGACATTTTCAGTATCTCCCAGGTTAACAACCTCAGTTTCGTCTAGGTTGGACTTGGGTCTATTCTCAAAATCCTCAACCTCTTTGACAACCTCTTCTGGTATTTCATCTTCCTCTGAGTCTATATCCGTTTGTTGCGTTGTCTCATTGCATGTCACAGTCGTTGGTTCATCAAGATAAGTAATAGTAATGCTGTGTAAGTAAAGTAAATGAGAGAAAGTAATAAGAGTAATATTTATAAGAAACTGAAGTGCTAAAAGTAATAAGAGTAATATTTATAAGAAACTGAAGTGCTTTGATAAATTTCATAACTTTTTTGAACATTAGAGATCTTATTTTGAAATTAAAAATGTGGAAAGAAAATCAACTAGTGAAAAAATAAAAGGTAATGCATGGTGCTTTGTTTAACCTTGCTACCCCAAAGCTTTTCGGACTCTGGTGGTTCTGATGGACCAATTGTTGAGGCGTGCTCCTCGGCTCACGGCTTGTATAGAAGGGCCTTCCTCTCCCTCCTCCTCGGAAATGACACAACATTCCATGTCATCCTCTTCCAAAAATAAACTCCTCATCGCTGCCAGTGCTTCCTCTTCTTCCGACCCATATATAACATCGGCTGGCTAGAAAGTTTACTCTAAGCGGGGTATAGGCTGTTCCAGTGGATAGTAAGGGTTGCGCCATGGAGGCGACCATTCATTAAACTCTTTCCAGGTATACTCGTATCCCAAACTGAAAGTAGTACCATGTTTCTTCAGCTTGATAGGCTTAGCGATCCATTGGAGATTCTTGCCGAGTCCCTTTCCAGGTTCATATCCGCTCCAGTTCAGTATGCTTTCAATTTTGTTGTTCCACCATTTATCCTTATCATCAACGTTAACTCGGTCAATGTGGTGGTAGGTTTCTCTGCCTATCTTCCTTCTTCCTCCGATCGTTGGGATAGTCTTGCGACTGTATATGGGATTGCTACCGTCGCCATGAATAATTACCTCTTGGTGATTCCACTCAAACTTCACTGCCTGATATAGGGTTTATGCTACAGCTCCAGCGGCATGAATCCAAGGCCGTCCCAACAGCAAGTTGTAAGATGCGGGCACGTCTATTACTTGAAAGTCAACATCGAACCAAGGAGGCCTCATCTGTAAACACAGGCTAATCTCTCCAATAGTGTACCTTTGAGAACCGTCGACGACTTTGATGTTGATGGCCCCATCTTTGATCTTATGCAGACCCTTCCCCAATGTCCTGAGTGTTACTAACAGATAAATATTGAGGCTGGACCCTCCATCAATCCGGATCCTCGTGATGAAATAATTCTCGCATTGCACGGTGATGTGCAATGACTTGTTGTGGCTTAACCCTTTCAGTGATAGCTCATCTTCATGGAAAGTGATCTTGTGACTCTCAAATATCTGCCCTACGATGTTTTCCATTTCTCCTCTAGTGATATTGCTCGGCACATATGCTTCACTAAGCACCTTTAACAAGGCATTCTTGTGTGCATCAGGACTTTTGTAGCAAAGCAAGGATAAAAATTTGTGTCGGTGTTTTAGTCAGCTGATCAATGATTGAGTATTCCTTTTCTTGTATCTTTCTCCAGAGATCGTCGGGCCTAGTTCAGTGATGGCTTGTCAAGAGGCCTGCTTACTCAACTCAGCTAAATGTTTCGGAGTATATAATCTGCCGGTCCTGGTCATACCCTATGCCACAACTGCTTCTCCGAATTTGGCTTTCCCTTTCCTCCTTGCCTTGGCTGTGTAATCCTAAGGGATGGCCTTTGTATGGAATGGTGCTACGGCTTACATTGCCACTGGAATGGGTACCCTTTCTTTAGAAGGTAATAAATCAAACTCAAATGGTACAAGTGCCTTTGGGGACCTAAACTCGACCTCAATCGGTCCTGGCGTCTTTGCAGAAGAAGGTGCTTCGAACTCAAGTGGTATGGACATGTTCACCTCGGCGTCTTCAGAAGGATGAATCTGGACCACAATCGGGTTAAGGGTGACTGTTGGTTGCTTTGGCTCGTTACCTTCTGCTATCAACCCGATTGATCACTTGGCGTCCCAATCATCTTCTATCTCAATCATGTGAACGGCTCCACCCTTGTGGTCTGGTAGAGGGTTGTTGCGAACATTCGGAGCAGACTCCTTTGACACGATGATCTTGTTGTCAATCAGAGCTTGGATCTTATCTTTCAGGGAGTGACACTCATCAATAGTATGCCTCTTCATGACAGAATGGTATGTACATTTTTTGTTTAGGTTGACCCATTGGGAGGGGTTTTCGGGGGTTATGACAGGGATATGGGTGACATAACCAGCAACTTTGAGCCTTTCATACAGTTGGTCGATAGGTTCGGCAATGGCGGTATACTGTTTGGGAGGTCTGCGGTCGAAATTTGGTCAAGGTGTAGGAAAGTTTTGGCGAGGGGGAGGTGACTGATAGTGGGCTTGTTAGGTATTGTAGGCTTGGTAGACGTGTACAGGTTGGGAGTATATGGGTGAAGTAGGCTGGTATGTGGGTAGTGGAGGTGATTGGTAAGTAGGTGGTGGATCTTGGTAGGAGGGCGAGGGTGCTTGGTAATTTGGGGTAGGTTGATATGTGAGAGGAGATATCGGGTAGGTTTGGTATTTGATTGGGGCTTTTGTTCTCTGTGAAACCATCACGACGCTTACGTATATTTTCTTGGACGTGCCACCAGACTGTAGAGCCTTGTTGGTAGCCTGCAAAGCTTCAAAGTTAGTGACCATACCACTTTTGATACCTTCCGGCTTCCTCGTTCCTCTCCACTAGCTTGATGATTGTGGAAAATTTCTAGCTTTCAATCAACATCAACCTTTCGTAGTACTGTGGGTCTTGAGCTCTGACGAAAAACCTATTCATTTGTTCCTCTTCTAAAGCAGGTCTGACCTTAGCAGCTTCTGATCTCCAATGAGTGGCATACTCATGGAAAGTTTCTGTGGGTTTCTTCTTTAGGTTCTGGATGTAGAACACATCTGGCGCATTCTCCGTGTTGAACCTGAACCTGTCCATGAAATCGGACGCCATACTTACCCAATTTGACCACTTCTTCGAGTCTTGGCTAATGTACCAAGATAGAACATCTCCTTTCAGACTTCTCATGAAGAGCTTCATGCGAATCTTTTCGTCCTTTCCTACTCCGATCAGCTTGTCGCAGTATGCTCTCAAATGAACTCTGGGATCCCCGGTGCCATCAAACATATTGAACTTGGTAGGTTTGTACCCCTCGGGCAGTTCGACGTCTGGTTGTATGCAAAGGTCCTCATAGTTCAATCCCTCAATCCCTTTGCTTCCTTCAACACCCTGAACTCAGCTATTCAGCTTCTTGAGTTCTGCGGCCATGTTCTTGATAAGGGAGTCTTTGTCATCAGACTCAGGTATGCTTGAAATGGGTTGAGTAGAGTGTGGTATGGTTTCGACATAGATGGGGGTGTTATAGTGAGTGTGAAAATGTTCATTTGTGGAGTTTATAGGTTCCGGGATGAGCAATGGAGTATTGTTGGATGTGTGGCAAGTGTTGCAATGGTGACGGGGAGCGGGCTGGTTTTGTGGTTTCGAGATGTTTTGTGGTGGTGTGGGATTTTGAGTGTTCGGGAAACTGACATCTGGGGTAGTGAGGGAAAATGACAAGCTTGCCAAGTTACGAACTTGGTCTAGTTCATTTTGAAATTTCAACAACTTCTGTTCGAGCTGGGAGGCATTTTCCTTGGAAACCTGAATACCCTGAGGAACCTCTACCCGTTCAACTGAGTTCTCCTTTCTGATGTTGCTCAAATCTTCCATTTTCCCCTTGTTTCTATTTCTGACGGAACTAGGGGAGGAGTGGGTGGAGGACCCTTGGATCTTGTGGAGTATGATGACGATGCCAGCGTACACGAACTAACCTCTGGGGAAGGGAATAAAACAAAAAGGTAACAAGTTAGTGAGGATCATAAGAAAAAGAAGTTGCGATATTTAAACACATAGTGCGAGAATATAATTCGTGTCCTAATTAGTGAGCCTCGTTGTGCCCGAGTAGGCCTAGCGACAAGTTGATTTGGAGAACTTATAATGCTAAATACCTCATTTTATTGATAAAAATAAGACGAACCCCAAACCAACACTAAAATAGCAGAAAATAAAATGTCACTATTGGCCATTGGCCTTATTACATTTAAAGCAAATAAAGGAATCCTAACTACTTGGTCCCAGAAGGACCTTCCCCAGACTCGACATCTTTGGCTCCATCGAACAACTTCACCAGCTCATGAAGTCCTAGCAGCAAGTAGGCTCTAGCCAGGTGTCCACCTTTTTTTCCCTCAGCATCCTGGCAGTCTTCGATCCTCTGGATGAACTTCCTTTCTAGCTCCACTAAACCTCGTTCCAAATACCCTAGTCACTTGTTGGCGCTGACAACCATGTTTTTCCATTCTTCAATTAGCTTTTGATAGGCTTCTTGAATTTCCCGATGCTCACTTTCGCATTCCTGAATCCTCTTGTGCAATTGGTTGTACTTAACTTGTGCTTCAGCCTTTTCGTCGATGATCCTGTGACCTCAAACAAACCCGGGTTGTCCTAACCCATTATGATCGTCTTCCAACCAGCTTGGATAGTATGGAGTATAACCAGCATGGTACCTGTCCGGTTCAATGGTATCTTTTCCCATGATGATTTTGCAGTGCCACATGTGTTGGGCTTGGCACTTGTAAGGGCTATCGTCATCCTGAAAGTCGACCCATAAGTGACTCATCCCGTCGACCCTTGGTATAACCTGCTTTCTTCCTGCCTGTCTCATAACTCGGAGAGGAACGTAAGGGTAAGTCCCCCTCAAACCGATAAGTATTAGGAATGGTGCATCCCTGGATTGGGTGATGAACTCTCTAGTGGGGAACCACTCGACATCCACTGTACTTGGTCCTCTTTCAGATTTTCGAACAACTCTACCCACCCTTTGGCATCTTCTGGTTGAGCAAACATATCAGGCATATAGTTCATTCATCTTGGCTGATGGAAGGCGATATGATCATCCCAATCCCTACGCAGAATCTCTTGTCGATATTCACCCTTTTGGAGGTGCTCCATGAGCCAGAGTTAGAGTAGTAAGTTCTCAAAGTGTTTGGCCCCTCGTTGATAATTTTCCAGGGCTCGGTATATTTTCGTAATGATCATAGGTACTATGCTGAAGGGCTACTCGCTAATTCCCTCCATTAGGGTTTTAGTGAACATGGCTAGTCAGGTATGGATCCTCACTTTCTTCATAGGAAACACTATCATCCCCAAGAAGTAGAACATAAAGACAAAGACCCTTCGGTGGATGTGCCCCAATAATGTGAGGGTGAATTCATCTGTATAAGTACGGTAGGACTTGCTATGACCATACCTCTCGTACATATAGTTGAAAGGAATGTAGGAATCCTTCGAACAAGTCAAGTCTAGATTCTTCTTTAGCCCCTTCATTTTGAGAAAACCACTACAGATAGTCGAAAGGAATGTAGGACTTGCTATGGTATTTTGTTTGGAACGAGTGGAATATGATGTTGAATATGCAGTTACAAGAATTACAATAATTGCTCATAATTACAACAGTATTGAAGGAAAACAGCAAAAGAAAGCCTTTAAAGAAAAGAAACAAAGAGCCAAGTCAGTTTTGTAGTAGAAAGAGAGATAAAGACAATAAATAAAGGCAATAAAGAAGCAGTAAAGTCACAAGTAACATGAAATGGTAAAAGCCTAAAGAATTCCCCAGCAAAGTCGCCATGCTGTCGATGCCCCCTTTTTCTCGCGAAATCGGGTTTATGACATTTGGGAGGACAACTCGTTCCCTTTTGGGAATTGGGTTTCGAATTCAAGAGTCGCCACCTAATGATTAAGTGCATTAGGACACTAAGAGGGTTTTGATTTAGAAAACCAGAGTTTGGGTAAGGGCTAAAAATTATCTCGAGGGGAAGGTGTTAGGCACCCCTTAAGATCCACTAGTGTGGTTCCCGGCCATGCTATAATTGTGACTTTAGGTATGGAAAAATAAACAAGTAAAGGTTTCAAATGTGAGGGGGTTGTCACATTATGAGTGCAAATAAGTTGAGAGTTTGAAAAATAAAGAAAGCAGAAATTTTTAAGGAAATAGTTTGAATAATTCTAAAAATAACAAGTAAAAGGGAAGGGGGTCCTAGGTTTACAAACAATATGGATCACATCAATGCAATACCCGGTAATCACTCCTCAACGAGGGGCTACACGTGGTATTAGTGCACCGGTCATCATGTCCATATCTACCCTTTCCCACCACGTTAAGGTGTTAAAGCACAGAATAGTATCGTTACTTATTGCATGCTATTACCCATCCCAATCCTATCAGTCCCGAAGGCATTTGGGACTACTAGTCTTAAATGGAAGGGAGGTTTGGCTTTTCAGAGTTTTAAAAGGATAAAATTCTAGGGCGACAATCAAAACATATAAGGCAGGTACGGGAGAACACATAACAGTTTAAAGGGCTCAAACATGCCTCCTCACTTAAAAGCAGATTGTTTAGCATGACTTACAAATACTGGTTATGGTCTGAATTAAATTTAAAGCGTTAGAGCAGGCTGATTTATCACATATTTCTCAGATGAGAAGTTCGAATTAGGCCTACCCATGGTTGTAATTGTCAAAGACTGATGCAATTAATTAATTACCTAATGGCTTGCCTAGGTGACACCTATAGGCATGATATCTAACAATGTGGAAGTATACTGCTTTAAAGAAGGCTTTTCGTTTGTAGAAAAATGTAAGTTCCGCAGATTTTAAACGATATTGCTACTGATTTAGAGTTGTATTCGAATCAGATTCAACTGGTTACTCATATAGGCATGATTTCTAAGCGTTATTGATTTTAAAACGGTTACGAAAGTGCAGGAATCCTATAGGCATGGTATCTAGGATGCAATTTGTTATTTTAACCTACAACTGTTTGCCTAATGATAGATGTGCAATGCAAAATCCTATAAACAGGTTATCTATATGCAGAGGTACAAAAAAACCTATAGACATGATTTCTATATGATATATAGAAGTGCAGAATCTTATAGACATGATTTCTATATGATATGTAGAATTGCAAAATCCTATAGTCAGGATCTCTAATGCAGAAGTGCAGAAACTGTAGGCAGGATTTCTATATGAAATGCAGAAGTGCAGAAACTGTAGGCAGGATTTCTATATGAAATGCATAAGTGCAGAAACTATAGGCAGGATTTCTATATGAAATGCATAAGTGAAAAGCAGGCTGTGATTGCAGGAATAAATACCTAAGATCATGATGTGTACCCGTATGAATACATGAATGACCCTCCCCTTATTTACTAAAAATCCCATAAGTTATTACAAATTATTACAGACCAGAATGAATCAAGAAAAGTAAAATTACATCATAAATTAAACTACAACCAATGAGCCTAATTCAGACTCAAGGTCTAAAATATGAGATGAACTAACTTCAAAGATCAGATTTCCAAAGCCTTTCTCTTATTTGGAATGTGTCAAAGTTCCCTAAGAGTCTCGAGTGGACTCCGGGCAGTGCTTACACCCAAATATATTGCAAATTTAAGTACAGTGCAGTGTGGAAGAGCCAGCCCTCAAATGTCCAAGTTTAGAGGGAACTCAAGGTCCCAAAGCAAGGCTCATAGGAGGGGGGCAGAACTTAGAATCTAAGAGAGAGTTCAAGTGCATAGAGGGGATTTAGGAAAGGCCATGGCAGGCTGGTGGTCATACCCAGCAATTAGGAGTGCTGGCACACCCCTAAACAGCCTGTTAGCCACATTTGTTTGGAAGTTAGGATCCATTAAGGATCAGGTCCAGACATGAGCAGTAATTTGGATACTGCCATTCCTGAACCTTAACTCAAACACATAGAAGGGAGTAGGGGGTAGGGATTCACAATAGAAGCAGATGCAAGAAAATGCATAGTTAATATTAATCACTGAGCATGGACAATAAAGTAAACAAGATTGAAGAAACTGTAAATAAACATATTGGGATGATGGTTGAAACTAAATTAGAACATACCGGTTTTAGGGAAACAAACAAGTAAAAGCAGAAGTCTTGTAAAGCCAAAATTGCAAGCAAACAGCCAGAAGAAACTCAGATGATAATGTGAGAGTAATTGAGAGTGTCTTAAAGAGTATTGGACTGGAAGGTGTGTAAAATTATTGAATTCGAAGTGTGTCAAAGTGCAGAAGGGTAGTCCCCTTTTATAATGTAAAAGGCAAGTAAGGAAATGTAAGAAAATAGTTTTGCAATCAATCACATAAAGTCTCCCTTTAGTTAAGGGATTCTGATTTCAAATGGGTAGAAGACAATTAGGGAAAGAATTTGATTAAAATCTTTTCCAAAGTAACACAAAAAGGGTAAATACACAGGAGTTTATTTAAGGCAAAAGTCCGGTGGTACACGGTTTTTGAAAATAAGGAAAGGGAATCAATCAAGCAGTTAGTAAAAAATCAAAATTGCAGAATATGTTCGAATGAACCAAGTCAGGAAAAGGTAAAGAAGATTCAATTAAAGAAATCAGGAACAATCAGTCAAATCCTATTAAAAGGGATTCGAAACCAATCAATAGTTGGCAAAACCTTTTTTGAAAGAAGAATTTATCATATATAAAGCACACAAATATCAAACAAGAAGGAGTTGTCATGCTGATTAGAAAAGACTATCATAGAAAAAGTCGTAAAAAGGTTCAGATCCAATTTATAGACTCAGAATGAGTCTGAGAGTTCAGGGTTTCAAAGTAGAACCCCAGTCCAAACACAAAATTGAATTTGCCAAAGAAACCCCCAAATTCTAGGGTTTTAACTCAAATAAGATACAGAGATGAGAAGGAAAGCCATCGAAACAGACTCAGAGGTCTATGTCAGAGCCTCATAAGAAAACACACAGATACGATTGCAGGTTTGAAGCAACAGAGTGAAAGGTTGATTTAAAAGCATAAAGAACATGTTTTAGGAAAAACTCGGAACTTAAGCAAGTTCAGAAGAGAGAAGAAGGGTGATACAAACTTAAGAAATAGTAAAAGAAGCATGCTTAGAACTCAAACAAAAGTCCAGTAAAGCAAACAAAATTTAAGAACTCAGCAGGAAACACGTACAGTAGAAGAATACTGGAAAGTATAGCAAAGAACATGTAGGAAAACATATCAAAGATTAACATGCGAGCCTAATCTAGAGGCACAGTAGAGTACAAAGGTATAGAAGAGTCATGTATAGTAGGAAGAAAATAGAAGAACAACACATGCATGGTAGAAAAGAAAACACACGAGCATAATATAGACAAACACACATAAAGAAAAGAAGAGGAAGAATCAAAAAGATGTTTTGAAAACCTTTCAGAAACCCTAAAACGAAGAGAAGCAATTTTTGACAGAAAGATTGGGGAAAATACTTTAAACATCCAGTAGAACACAAATATATCATAGATCTAAGAAAATAATCAAAGAAATACCTTGAATAGCTTAGGATTTCAGAGACACCCTAGAAATGAGAAAGGCTTGAAAGAAAGCCCGATCTGGAGTCGGATAAGTTAGAAACAGACTCTTAATGCTTTGGATACACCTGAGCATGGCCGGAGAGGCCATAGAACCATGGATCTGAAAGAGAACCATCAAGGTCAGACCTCAAAACTTTGAACACCCATGGTCTAATGGTGGAGGGGGTGTGTACAGGCCATCTATGGCCTGAGAATCCATGGATTCCGGTGAAAGGCAGTTGAAAAGGGGTAGAAGAAGGTTAGGGTTCCGAAGAACCTTCGTGAGAGGTTTGGGAGAGGAGAGTGTTTGAAGGCGGCGGACCAAATGAGAATGAAGGGATTAGGGTGTAGTCGGTGGGTTAAAAAAGGTAAGGAACGATTCTGGCCGTTAATTAACGGTCTGGATTGAAAGGAAGGCCGAGCTGGTTTTTTAATTGGGCCGGGGACCGGGTTAAAAACGAAATTGGTTTGGTCTAATTGGGGGTTAGGATTGGGTCAATTAAGGGCTGAAATTGAAATATTAATAGGCTGTAATTGAAATGAAATGAAATGAGGCTAAATGTTAAATAGCTAGATTTTCCTTTTATTTTATAAAAAAATAGTAAAAATGATTTTAAAAGCAAATTAAAAGTATTGAGCCAGTTAATAATATATAAATATTAATTAAAAAATACTGAAACTAATTTTACAATTATAAAATACTATTAATCTTAAATTAGGCTAAAATTGCAATTATATGCAATTTAGCTTTAAAATGCCAAATACTTTTGTAAAAATATACAAGAATTACCTTGACTATATTTTGGTATAAATATAGGAATAAAATAAATTATTCACCAAAATTTATAATTTTGGGAATAATTATGGATTTTGTACTGCTAAAATGGGCAATAAGTTGATTTAAAAACTCTTTAAAAAATTGGAAAAAATACTAAACACTTGGGTACGCTTATATATGCATATATATGTTATTTTGAAATTATTTTGTATATGAAAAATACATTGAGAAAAATTGGGTATCAACACACCTCGAGGCCCGCTCACTGGGCATCGATGGTGTATCATCGACCGGACGCGGAATAGAGGCAGAACTACCCTCTCCTTGATGAGCGGATGTCGATGTATCAGTCATGGTTGTGATAAAATAAGCAGAGGGGGTATAGATTTGGGCAAAGATTTTGAGTTAAAACTATGGGAGAACTAGCACAAAGCATCAAGTTCTATGGAAGAAATGGTTACTCAGAATAGCAGAATCTCCACTTAAGAAGCAGGTGAACTAATATATAAGGGCAAAGCAGCAATTTCTCGCCTACCTAGAGGGCCAATTAATCTTGGCCATGCTAACGTCACCTTTTTCTTTGGAAATGTACTGGCAGGACCATCCCGGGATCCCTTTATCACATCGCACGAATGCTACTCTCCCGTGAGATTCGAGAATTGAGACCTCGAGGGCTTCTTGCTATCACAAGCACCGACCCCAAAGAAGCTGTCGACCTAACTTCAAGACGGGACCCGATTTCGTGGTCCCGATCACTCCAAATACGGGCTCCAAAGAGCTAATGTTAAAACTTCAAAGGATAACTCCGCAAGAGCGGCGAGACATAAAGAATGGAAGGACTTGGGGCAGAAAAACCCTTTTTGCATTGCCAAAAATATATTTACAAGGGTCGACTTTACAAGACTAACTCCCCCGAGAGTACAAAAAAGAAAAAGACCAAAGAGACACAAGGTCTACTATTCATAGCCACTATCATCCGAACCATTTCCAGGATCGATCAAGAGCGTCGACTTTCTCTCCAATTCTCGGGCCTCCTCAATCTCGGCTTAAAGATCGACGCCTCTGGCTCCGACCCCCTCCAAGGCTTCCCTTCTCGCCTTCGCTCTAGCATGATCGATAGCCTGAGCCCGTTTTAGCTCGGCCTCTTTCGATATGTTACATACTATTTGGTTCGCTGTGTCTACGTCCTTCAAATAAGTAGCAACTTTTCCTTTGGTCTCGGACTTGGTCGCAACCAGTGCAGTAATCTCATTTTGAAAATTTTGGAGAAGAGTATGGGCTGATGCCAGCTCCGTGGTCACTACCTCGTTTTGCTCCCTCAGCCCTAGAATCTCTACATTCAGTTGCCCGATCTGCAAATCCTTTTGCCCGATCTGTGAAGAGAAAAGTAAGCCAGTCAGTATCAAACTATAGGAGCGAAGGGTGGATCCACGCATGGCAAAATACCTGCTCAGCAAGATCAGCCTTTTCCCGAAGCGCTCCCTCCAAAGCAGCCTGGAGCTCGCCTTATTCTTTCTTCTATCGGGCAAAATAAGCCTCCGACTCTCGCAGCCCCGAGTTAACCCTATCACACTTATTTTCACGTCATGAAAGCTCCTCATGGAGCCTAGAGAGGGCATGATAATACATCTCCTTACACTACGACATAATAGAAGAATTAGAGGAACAAAGAGCAATGCGAATAAAATAGCTATCACCTGCTGTAGGAACCTCTATACTGCCTTGACGGCATCAGGAGCGTCGAGATCGATATTCTCGCTAACATCGTCAAGAATGTTGCTGAGTGCGCCTCCCCCTTGAGAGGGCCTTGACGGTGTTCATAGCCTGGGCATCCCTTAGCTCTCTTAATGAGAACTGAAGGACCAAACTGAAATCACCCAGGTTATCGATGTCCCTGATGGGCAACTCCTGCCCTTGAAAAGCTCCTGGTCCAAACCTTTCGAGACCAGCAGCAATGGTCCCCCTAGCAGAAACTGTACCATATCCGGCCATGGGATCTGGAACCACATTAACATCATCCTCAAGGGTCTTCGCCGTGCGAGACTGACTTGAGTTGGCCATTCCCGATTCAGCGGCTTCTGGTCAAGGCACCCGCGAGACTCCCATGCCCGGAATCGATCTCTACTCCAAACAACGCTCGATCTCATTGTCATCTTCGTCCCTAGTGCTGAGGCTTTCCTTGGAATCTGAAGCCGAGATCCTAATAGTGGCTAGAGGCCTGCGTGTCTTAGGATTCTTTGTCACATGGGAATTGGCAGCCTCCTTGCCCTTCCTTTTCTTGCCCTTGATGGGCTCCAAAGTCTCTGCCTCACCACCTGGAGGTGGTCTCATCAGCATATTCTCGCCAAGGCCTGCACGTGCACAGTGGCCATAACTTACCATCACGAAGGGTACTGGGAGAAACATAAGGCTAAGGTATAGGTGGCAAGGTAACTTTACCATGATTCTTGGCCACCCACCACTTCTTAGCCAATTCGGGCCAAGACCGGACAAGATATGGGAATAAGGTATCCAACCGCCTGATCCATCTCGGCATGTCCGAGACCACTTCAGGATATCAGGCGACAACTGCAAAAATCAAAGAGATGTCATTTTTTTGAAAGGAGAGAAAGAAAATCACAAAACGTGTTTGAGGAAAAAATACTTACATTGTCTGTTCCACTTCTCTAGGAAAGGCATCCTCCCGACCAGAATGATGTTTGGGGTTTTCACCCGGATGAACCTACTCATCCACCCTCGATCCTTGACCTCATGAATGCTCGAGAAAAATAATTTTTTGGATCGGTGGTGAAGCCTAATCAAACCTCGATAGAATCGAGGGCTATACAACCTAATCAGATGATTGAGGGTAAAAGTCTCTCCCCTGACCCCATCGGAGAAATGGAGGAGCATCAAGACTATCCTCTAGAAAGAAGGATAGATTTGACCAAGCGTCACTTGGTATTTGTCGCAAAAATCGAGGATAACTGGATCTATCTAGAAGGATCGACTGGACCCAAAATGAAAGGGTAAGTATATACGTGAAAGAAACCAACCTTGTAATCCGTTATGTTCTTGTCATGGCTGGGAATCTCCACCTCCATTGACTCCCCCCATCGGCAGTCTTCCTTCACCTTTTTACGTTGGTCATGACACTAATGTACCGAGATTCATGTTCGCATCGGCCCGGTGCAAATGAGGTTTTATCGATGGTAAAGTCCTTCGACATGTCTAGCTCGGTAGGAGTACATTGTCCGAAGGTGGGTATCACTTTGGGTTTCCCTTTAGATGTTCAAGATGAAGAGGCAACCTCATCTTTTTGAGGAATCGTCTTGGAGGTTCTAGCCATGATGATGATGAAATTTCTCTAAGAAAGTAAGAAGGAGGGAAGGATGCAAAAGGGGATGGGTCTGGCTTTGCAAATTTGAAGATGTTAAGAAAATAAGAATTATCAAACCATTGATGCATTTATAGGAACCGAATGGGTAACAGAAGGGACGGACTAATAGCGGTTCGTAGGCTTCTCAACAGTCGCATTTGACGGCGACCCTTGCACGATTTTTTGGCATGGAATTTAATGCTCTAATATGCTGATGTCACGACAATGATGCCCTCAGAATGGAAACTTAAAATCATTTCCTATCGCTTCATTCTAGGAAACGCGGGGACTATCTGTATGAAGTAAAATCGGAGGGTCCAATTTCTCGTCATTAAGGCACTCGGAAGCTCACCTCGAAGGCTCGAGGCTACGGCATCACCTCGAAGGCTCGAGGCCACGACCGAGTATCTTTACTCGAGGGTTGACGACAATCGACCCCAGGGTAGCAATGATCATGGTAATGGTGGGAACGGGGAGTTCCCAAGGCACGCGGCTAGGTCTAAAGCAGTCTAGCAGGCTACTCTAAACCCAAATAAGGGCGTCATTCAGCCGTCCCATCCCCATATATATGTAATTAATGTATTTTGTACTATGTGGGGATTTCCCTACTATATAAAGGGAGTCCCTGTCATTTTGTAAGCATATGTTGCTTGAGTTGCTCCACAAGAAATATAAGACAACATTCTCTCTGCTCTCTTACATACTCTCTTGATATTGTTTCTCCCATTTATTGTCTTTATTATTGTTCATCATTTACTGCTTATCATTGGCCATAAAGAGCATTATTTGATTTTATCATAACTGCTAGTCATACTTCGATTACCTTCGATGGCTCACAATTGAGCCCTGGAATCGACCTCGAGGCCCCGATTGTTAACATATCGGTTTGCCCATCACCTTATCCTTAACTCTTATTTCATTTCTAAGTCTTACATACATAGCATCAACAATTTAACAACCAGCATAAAAATAGATCATGTATTTTTAGAGTCCCATAATCAAATTTAATTGTTATTACCATTTTCACGGTAAACAACTTTTATTATCGCTGGTAAAGTTAAGAAAAGGTTTTACCAATATTTTGGTGGCATGTTATGCCTAATTATTTAACATTAAGAAATAACAATAAAAATCATGGGTAATGTTAGCGAGGGAAAATTCTCTCCCCTCTCTATATTCACCACCATCCTTAAACACAACAAACAATTCCCAGTAATGAACCCAGAAACTACTGGAAATTTACCTCAGACTCCCATTCCACCTAAACCACCAGACATAGTTATTGATCATTCAATGTCCAATAATCACTCCACCCCTATTACTCCAACCACTGCCTCGTTCAAAGACAAATTACTCTCCCAGGAAAATATAACGGATGCCCCAATTAATTCAAACATCAATATGTTTGATTATTCTGAGCCAATGAAGGATGACTCATCCCATGAACCTCTCTCCTGTCAATTAAAACAAATTTCTCTAACAGATGAAGACCGAGGAAGAATGTACACACCCTGGCAGTTTTCCCTTATAATCAAACTCTTGGGCAAAAGAGTCATCCATTAGTACCTCAAAAAAAGATCAAGACCTTTGGAAACCAAATGAGCCCTTTCCGTTAATTGACCTAGGATCAAACTTATATGTAGTTAAGTTTACCAAGGAAGAAAACATGGCAAAGGCTCTACAATAGGTCACTTGGTTTATCAATGGACACTACCTCTCTGTTCGAAGGTGGGTTTGCTAGCAAAGCTAAAGAAGTCCACTCAGTTGTTTGGGTTCGCCTTCCACAATTACCGATAGAGTTCTACGATGGAATAGTGCTTGGAAGGATTGGAAACTCAATTGGAAAGCTGCTACGCATAGATGCTTGTACAAGCTCAACACTCATAGGAAGGTATGCGAGACTATGTGTGCAAGTACCACTAGACCAGCCGGTCCAAACTGCAATTCAAATTGGCTCTCATATACAACAACTACTAAACGAAGGGGAGAATTTTTTATGTAAGGCCTGTGGTAGAATCGGACACACAGCACCATCATGCTCCTACTCTATAATAGACACACAGACGCAGACCCAAGAAGACCCTTGGGTCATCTCCTCCAACTCCACAGGCAAGGGGAAAGAAGTTGAGGATCTATGGCAAATAGTCTCATTTCCCAAAGTAAATAAACAAAAACAATACACTACAGGTCAAAATTCAAGAAAAACCACCAGGTATCAATGTCAATATATTTGATGCAGCATAATGCAAATTTCTAAATACTCAAAAACTTTCTTTTAAGCCTAAAAACACTGATACTACTGATCTACTATCCAAAAACGGGACAAACTACAAATATTTTAAAAGACTAACAGTATTGATAAAAATACTAGCATGCCTATTCACATCTTAAATAAGTTTTCATCTCTACACACCGATAATAATGGTGTACCACCTTTGGATGAATCTGTCCTTATGGATTTGGATGAGAAAAACCCTAACCAATCCACAAATCTAGCTCATCCTTTTCCTCCACAAAACCCTCCCCCTACTCCACAACTTAGGTCTCCATGTGGCCAAAAGGCTGCATACCGCCATACTACTCTAAATAAACCAGCGGCCCCGCCCCCTAATAAGCTACCAAGCACGCCATCTCCTCTTCCACTAATGACTCATAATTCCCTAATACATCCCTAGATGATTTGTCATCTACCTCCTGCCACGTGGCTATGCAAACTAACTCCCCAATAACGGATAAACCATGGTTGGAAGTAATTGATCAGGACATGCAAACACAATCTCCTATAATAGATACTCAATCATTATTTCACGAACCCAATTCCTCCCCGTCATTACATCTTTCCCTTCACAATATAAATCCACTACAACACGCAGGAGAATACCCCTGAATCAGCCCCCTTACCAACGTCTATCCATACTGTTCAAAATGGACAACCAAATACCAAATCCCAATCTCCCGATATATGTCACCAATGCCCTCCGACAGGATTATCAACCAATGACATGGTTGAAACAAGGGCTTCAGGGCCATGTAGCTTTCTTCACTCTGAATATTCAGAACCAAGAGGTTCTATTTGTTCTTTGAAACCCTCAGATTCTAGCACAACTAATCTCAGAGAGCATAAGGCTAGCAATGTCAAACTACATCAACCACCTTTGGTTGACAAATATACTAGACCCCATAGCTCCAGCGTTAGCACCTGCTCTTCTTCACAACATGCAGGCGCACTGGAATCTTCCACACCACTTCAATCCACTGCAGAACATGCAGATCCTCTATCGACTTCCATTCTTTGCTTCACAGGATCAAAACACCCCTTGATCCATGCATGGCAGCCTGTTCCACAACACTTCCCACCTCCAGTGGATATTTATCAAGCACAACCCCATTTCTATCACAATGCACCCGTACCAGGAGAATAAGAAATGGTGGCGCACGAGCAGATCATCCCATCACTAAATATAACATAATTCACAGAAATTTCAAACCTGCACGTGGTCAAGATCATGCTGTTTTAGGCGATGGAGGACAATAAGTTTGTTTGCAAGTGCCCACTGGAACTATACAAATGTTCTCTTGACATAAGGCCTCCACGAAATGAGGCAGTAGGCAACTTCGCAATCATATTAAACCCATCAGTGAAGGGCAGTGTCATACCCACTCCCCTCTCAAGATCCCTCAATGAGTAGACTCCCCAACTTTGTCATTTGGAACATCAGGGGTGGTAACAATGATGAATTCAAGCTTCATTTTAGGGATTTACTCAATACTCATAACCCTTCTTTAGTTGCCCTTGTTGAAACTCGAATGTCCAATCATATAGGCATTAGAGATGAGTTTCACTTTTCCAATATGATAGAGATCCCTGCTCAAGGTCAATCTGGGGGAGTTGCCATCCTGTGGCACGACACCACTGTCCAGCTCAGCCATATACGCCTCGATGGTCAGGAAATTCATGCCATGATTCAGGTACTCCCACATCACCAACCTTGGTTATTTAGTACCATTTATGATAGTACTAAAGTGAATATTAGGTCTCAATTGTGGCTAAACCTAGAAAATATTGCTAATAACTATAAAAGAATGTGGTTCCTAGGTGGTAATTTTAATGAAGTGTCTAGTCAACAGGATAAATGGGGAGGCAGACCTATCAACCGCAATAGAGCCTTGTGTTTTCAATCATGTATTAACCACTGTCAACTTATAGACCTTGGTTTTAAAGGAGAAAAATATACATGGTCCAATCATAGACATAATCTCTCCAATCTAATTCTTGAACGACTCGATAGGTGCTTTACTAATGAACAATGGTTAGAATACTACCCTGATGCATTTGTTACCCATCTTTCTAAGACGTAATCTAATCACACACCCCTATTAATTTCACTGTCCTACCATACTATGTTCCACACTCAATGTATTTTTCGTCTTGAAACCTATTGGTGCCATCATCCGGAATTTAATTCTATTGTTATGGATACCTATATTGGCCATAACTTATCCAGTGCTACTACCCTTTTCACTACCAAAATTAAAAATTAGGCTACCACAACTTTTGGTGATGTTATTAACAAAGAGAAAACAATCCTGGCAAGAATTAGTGGGATTCAAAAATCCACTCACTATCCTATGAGTGCCTTCTTGCTAAATGTTGAACAAACCCTCACTAACGAGTATAGCAATCTCTTAAAAATTGAGAATGATTACCGAAAACTAAGGTCGCGTATTAATTGGCTTAGTGAAGGGGATGCAAGTACTAAAGTTTTCCACATAAGTGTTCTAAATTGGAGAAGGAAAAACCGTATCTTTTTTTTAAGGATGAACATAATAATTGGATTAATGCACCTGAAAAAATCCTTCAACACACCTTCACATATTTTCAAAATACCTAACAAACAAGTCACGAATCATCAAATTGGGTAAGAATTCAAGCCTCCCCAATTTCCACGTCGAACACTGATCTGTTCCTTAAAGGAAGACATGCATCCAATAATGCCATACTCATTCAAGAAATTATTCATCACTATAATAAAATCAAAGGCACCAAGGGGAAAATCCTCCTTAAAATTGATTTGGAAAAGGCCTTTGACCGACTTGAATGGTCATTTATATGTAGAGCCCTGCACTACTTTAATTTCCTACCCAAAATCACTAAACACATCATGGCTTGCGTTAGCACCTCCCGTATTGTTGTCCTTGTTAATGGATCCCAAACAGAGTTTTTCAAGCCATCAAGGGGAATAAGACAAGGTGACCCTATGTCCCCGTACATTTTTATCCTTTGTATTGAGCTGCTATCCCTCCTTATAAATCATCAAATTGATATAACTCTTTGGGATCCTATCAAGTTAAGCCCAAAAGGGCCATCCCTCCCCCATTTGTTTGTTGCAGACGATTTACCTTAATGGCTGAAACCAATAAGAAATCTGCCAATACAATCAAGCGATGTCTTGACTACTTTAGTACATTATCAGGGCAAAAAATAAATCACACCAAGTCAAAATTACTCTTCTCAAAGAATTGCTCTTACTCTGAAAAATTTCATTTCTACCATCCTTAATATCAAAGATAGTGACAGCTTTGGGAAATACCTGAGCTTTCCAATTTTGGGTAACAAACCCAAACCAACGGACTACACATTCATCCTTGACAAGCTCAATAAAAGACTAACTAGTTGGAAAACCCAATTCTTATCACTAGCAGGGAGAGCTACTCTTGTTCAAAATACCCTCAATGCCCTCTCAAACCACATTATGCAATACACGATGCTACCCGAAAAACTCACCGTCAAATTAATAAAATTCAACGTGACTTCTTGTGGGGTAGTAGTCAAATATCCAAGAGAATCCACTACATTAAATGGGACACTATCTCATTGCCCAAACATGCTGGGGGTCTAGGCATAAGAAAATCCTCTGATAAAAACAAAGCTGATATTACAAGCCTCACTTGGCGATTCTTTAGTCATCCCACAACTATTTGGGATGCAGTTCTCAATTCCAAATATGCTGGTTGATACCCAGACACATCTCACTTCTTCATATGGAAAAGCATCCTCACATGCTGGACCATTTGCAAAGATACTATTGTCTGGCATATTGGAGATGGTTCTATTATGGACTTTTGGCATGCAAACTGGCTACCTTGTACAAAAAGCCTACGTAGTATGATTCAAGATCCTCTATCATACAAGGATTCAAATCTGAAAATTTTAAACATTTTCTCTAACAACTCATGGGACCTATCACAAATCTCTTTTGAGCTCCCATATCATATTCTAACCCAAATTCACTCCGTCCAAATTGCAAATGACTACAATCGCATTAATACTCCGATATGGGCCCCCACAATAGATGGAATCTTTAGTAAAAAATCTGTGTACCCTTTTATAACCTCTAATACCACTCAAACCCAAAGTAAAAACTTTGCTTGGCTTTAGAAACTGAAAACTTGGAATAAGCTTTTAAGTATTTCCTATGTCAATGCTACTATGATCGATTACCTACTAAAACATATCTATGTCATATTGGGATTGCCACTTCCTTCCACTGCCCAGTTTGTCCCACCACTGAGGAAACTCCGCAACATATTTTTCTCTTCTGCCCAATAGCCCAATATTTATGGGAAGCACTAGGTGTTAACGTACAAATAGTTGACACCCAATCTACCCATTGGTTGGATATCCTCTACAAGCAAAAACCTCAAATCACATGCCACTCCCTAACATGGGACTGTCTCTTTTCCCTTACTCTCTGGCTTCTTTGGCTAAACAGGAATAGAAACACCTTTCACAACCTTTGCAACTCAGTTGATAGCAACAATGTTATCTCAAGAGCCATGGAATATTTGCATTGTAGTAACATCAATTGCAGCAAACTATAGAGACCATTACAAGCAACTACCAAATGGGAGCCTCCCACCATGCACCAACTGAAATTAAACATAGATGTGGCTTTTAAGGGTAGATTTAAACAAGGAGGGATATGAGATTTTTTTAGAGACTCCACTAGGGAATGGATTCTAGGTTTTAGCAAAAAAACCAATGGCCCCTCTCCAATATATATGGAACTTGAGGCATTATGCTACGATTAGAACTAGCAGTAGCTTATCACTTCACGAACCTTCAAGTGGAGACAGATTCAACTACTATACTATCACTAATCGAAACTACTAGTTCTCCACCATATAATGCTCTTATTTCCAAATCCAGGTACTGGCTCAAGAAGTTGGGGAATCCACCAATCCTACACAAATTTCGGGAAGGCAACGAGATATCACATGAACTGGCACAATATGGAGTCCGACAAGTCAACGTCTACTATAGTCGGATATATTCATAAGTACCAAACTACCTCAGAGATGTCGCGCATGATGACAAAGAGGGTATTAGTATTACTAGGACCACCACCACTAATGTTGTTATTTTAAATAATTTGGCTATGCTCGGAAGCTCTTTAATGTCCTCTTTTGGTTTTAATGTTACTACTACTACTATGCGTACGTCTGCTCCTAATGGGAGGACCAGGCCATGTAACCATGCTACTTAATGATAAATAAAGTTCCTTCATTACCAAAAAAACAATAACAATTATCTGAAAAATATTAATACTCTTCATTAAATTTATAATAAATAAAGATTACACTAATCAATAAATTTAAAGTATCTAACATAACAAAAATGCGAAACTAGTTGAATCTACCACTAGTTTCATTTTGAATCTAATAAATAAATAAAGAAAACTACTTACACTCTCAAAGTACTCAATGTGTCTGTCTCAAACTCCCACTCATCACACACAATCATTTAGCACTGTATGGTACCTGCGTTCACTGCTGGTGTGTCATACTCCGGAGGGGCGAATCCTACACAACCGCTAATATAAATCTAATATGGCCTACTACGGCATGCAGTCCGATCCCATAATAATAAATAAGCCAATAAAGCATGCTGCAACATGCAACCCGATCCCTAATATCACTCACAATCAGGATCTCAGGCCCCAACGCGTTCATCAATCTCTCTAGTCTCACGGGCTCACAAATCTCATACCACTCAACCCAAACAATGGTAACATGATATAATAGTAAATAATAACAAAGGCTGAGATATGATATGCAAATGAATAAATATGACTGAGTACATAATTGCGACTTAAGCAAATAACTCAACAACAAAAATGACCTCAGTGAGTCCCAACAGAATAAGCACATAGCCTAAACATGATTTATAACATGAATCACAGCTCAATTACTCTTACATATAGAAATTACACAGAAAGAAACATGACTAGATAATTACACAGTACCAAAAAATCAATCAAGTCATAATTACCATGGCGCACGCCCACATGCCCATCACATAGCATGTGCGTCACCCCAATACCAACTATATAACACGTATTCCAGAGATTCATACTCTCAGTACTAAGTTTAAAAGTGTTGCTTACTTCAAAGTGCACGACTCAATGCTCCAACAAACCCTTGACTCGTGAATAGGCATCTAAATGACTCAAATCTAGTCACAAACAACTTAATATAATCAATACAGCTATAGGAATCGATTCCACACGATAAAGCTAAGTTCTTTAATCAAATTCAAAAAGTCAACCCCAAAAGTCTACCCTGGCCCACACCTTGGAACCTGAAAAAATTCATAAAATTTGGACTCCCATTCAATAACGAGTCCAACCATACCAAAATCATCCAATTTCGACCACAAATCGATCCTCAAATACCCAAATTCCCAAATCTTACTCTCCAATACCTAGTCAAAAATCCCCTAATTTCACCTAAAAACACATAATCTAGGTATAAAAATCAATGGGTATTCAATATTATTGGACAAAAGTGATCAAAGGTTACTTAGCTCTTGAATTAGAGTGAAATCCCTCTCAAAAGTTGCCACAAACCGAGCTTCCAAAGTCCAAAATTGAAGAAAAGACTCAAACCCTCATTTATATCTATTCACCAACGAAACCGATCCTACGGTCATGATCTATGCTTCTGCAGAACCTCTCCTGCATCTACGCATCCGCACATGCGGTCACCTCGTTCATCTGCCACCAAGGCGAAGCTGCTAAGCTCCGCACCTACGGACTCCTCATCACAGAAGCGCTTTCTCTACTGTGGAAAATCACCCGCTTTTGTGGACCTCACTACCTCCCCTCCATTCTTTACCTTCTTACCAAAACGTCGCATCTGTGGTACCGCATCTATAGCCACTCCCATCTCCGGTGTGAACGCATAAGAACTAAACCAACAAATTTTGCATAAGTCCACAACTTACTCCAAAATCAACTTGAATCCCCCCCGAGGCCCCCGGAACCCCATCCAAACATACCAACACATCTTGAAACATCATACGAACTTAGTTGAGGCCTCAAATCACATCAAATCATATCAAAAATACAAATCGCACCCCAATTCAAGCCTATTGAAAATAATGGATTTTCAACTTCTACAATCGATGCCGAAACCTATCAAACCAGCTTCGATTGACCTTAAATTTTCCTCACAAGTCTTAAATTACACAACGAGCCTCTTCCAACTTCCGAAACCAAAATCCAAGCCCAGTATCAATAAAGTCAACTCTCGGTCAAACTTCTTAACTTTCCAAACCTTCAAAACTTTTTGCCAATTCAAGCCAAAACGACCTACGAACCTCCAATTCAATATCCGGACATACTCCTAAGTCCGAAATCACCATATAAAGCTATGGGAACCTTCAAACTCCATTCCAAAGTCGTTTACTTATAAGTGAACATTCGATCAACTTCAACTAAAGCTTCCAACCTTAATCCCAATTCGTTCTAAGACATTACTGGAACCAAACCAACCACCACAGAAAGTGACATAACCACCAATGAATATAAAATAAGCAATAAAATGGGAATATGGCTACAATACTCAAAATGACTGGCCGGTCATTACAGATTATAATAGTTTATTTCATTTTTACATAATTACATTTTGCATTTTTCTATTTATCCACATTAGATACAATAATAGCCTATATTCTACAAATAATTGACTTTATTATATTATTTATGCTAAAATAGTATTTTATATTTTAATAATATTGAATTATTATTTTTAATAATTTTTCAACATAAATCATATTTTTTTAATTATTTTATTAGTCATTTAATAATTTCGTTTTAATTAAATTTGGGTGTTTTAAAACTAGCCCAAAATTAGGCCAATTTCCTGACTATTTTAACGGTCTAAACGCCCCAAAATATCTGTCCCAATCCCTTTAGCCCAAACCAAATGACCCCTTCAGCTCAACCTGGTAGCGACCTGCTAAGACAAACTCACTCCATTCATTTTTTAATTTTGGCTGTTGATCTTGAGAGATCAACGACCCACAATCACCATATCCCTTTAATTACCCAAGCCCCCCAAATCCTGCCCATTCTCTCTAAGAAGCTGCCCCCAAATGCCATTTACTCTCATCTTCTCTTCTCCGGTGAAACCCTAGTCTTCGCCTGCCTTATCTTTTCCAACTTCGACCCTAATATGGAATCTCCCCTGATTTACCTTCCATATATGCTCTATATCCCCGTTACTTACATGGTTACAGTATCACCTAGTACTTGCCTATTTTTGGTAAGTACCAGGTCTTGAATCAAGAACAACTATCCTCAATCTTCAAAATCTAGATGATTTTCGTCTATATACATTTATGGCAAGGTTATTGGGTCCGATTTACCAAGATTCTTTAGCCAATCTTTGATTCTGGGCAACACTAGTTTTCTTATGATTTTTCTCCTAATTTGATTCTAAATCGATTTTGCATGTTCTTCTTTCCTTATTTATGTTTGACCGATTGTGTTTCCTTGTTTGTTCATTTAATTTTGCTACTATAAAACCCCTTTACAATTTCCCCTAATACAGACCTTAACAACTTCTATTAGTCTCTCACTCTCACTCATTCTACTATTTTAAACTTGAGACCTTGGTCGGCTGAAAGCCAAGGCCACCAGAATTCGATTGTTGCTCTTTTCTCAGTGAGAGCACTGCCCGGGGTTCACTTGAAACCCTTGAGAACTCTGATGCACTAGGATTTTTGTAGTCTGCTGTTTGTTCTCTACTACTGCTAACTAAACTACTATTCGCCCTTAAATTTCTCCTTTACCTACTTGTTAATCTGCAAACTGGTGAGTACCTTGACTCTTGAAATTTTATTTTCATTTTGCTTGTGTTCCGTGTTCTGTATGCCCATGTTGTTTGAACTTTTATGAACCAATATGATTTCAATATTGTGTTGTCTTTGTTTGCAATCCTATTTGCCTTGAAGCTATTGTGTAGTTTTGTATTTTTTGGTATCCAAAATTGCCTAAATTCGAAACTTCAATATGTACTCATTATGTGTGTTCAACTTGAATAACTTCTGAGTATTTTAAGATTTCTTAGTCGATTACATTTATGTTTATCCGAGTCCTCATATCGTTGTTTGTTATGAGTCTACCTTCATGTCTGCTTTGGATTCTTTGAAGAGACTAATTCATGCCGAGAACCTTCATATGTACTTCTTTCTGTTAAAATCCTTCATGTACAATATGCTATTTTCCTAGAGTTAATCCATGATCATGCTAACATTGTTTGAACTTTGGGTAAACATGACTCGAGTCTTTCTTTGCTATTTGTGAATCCAATACTGTATTTGTTGCATATCATGATGCTTCTTACAGAACTCTACTTGTTAGTGTTAAGTCTACTTAAGTTTGATGCTTGATTGAAATCTTGGGTGCATGTAATTGAGCTTGGTATGTGTGATCAACCTATAGAATCCCTAACTTCTCTAGAACTAGGTGAATACTTGTTAAACTGAGTTCATCAGACTAGTTTGTTGTGGACCTTTATGTTAGGGATCTCTATTTGGCTATAAGATTAGTTTCAATCATGTCTTACCTTATGTCTTCCCGTTAAGTCTTCTATGTATAAGCTTCTATTGAATCAGGATTATTTCTGAGCTATGCATGTCTTGATTCCTATTTGTTGAAATCTCATTGAGAAGTTTCTTTTGCAAAAGTGGTTATGTTCTTGTTTCATGTGCCTCTGTCATATCTTGGACATCATTTTGTGTAAAATCCAAGTTTCTCTATTAATTATCATACTAAGCATCCAATATGTACATGTTTGCATCTAAAATTGTCCGAACGATTTGTTTGTTTGAGTTGTTTGTACTCATGCTAATTATTTGCAAGATAATTGTCTTCATGTCCAGGACTATTTATTAGGACTTGTGTGTTGTTGGATCCAAGCATTGGTCAGACGTGGTTTAGTCACCCTTGTGAGCCTGGGGTGTCGGGTCTATTGGATATGCGAAGAGTAAGGCTGGCAAAGGCCCATAAGGCATTGTTGGGTAATTCTGTAATTATGGTGGACCTGTAATTGTTGTATTTGGGCATATGATTGCCCTATTAAGTTTGTAAATGCTTTATTGTTCTATTTGGGCCTGTAATAATATGTAATAATGAATAATGGAGAAATAATGGGGGGAGGGTGGTAGGATACTTAATTTTCGTATAAAAGGGTAGAAAACATGCTTATAAGATCTGTGTGCTTCACTTCCTCAACATGTTCTATTTTTATACACTGCTAGAAAGCATGCCTATAAGATCTAAGTGCTTCAGTTGCTCAACATGCTCGATTTCTATACGTTGTTAGATAGCACGCCTATAGGATCTCATTGGATAGTCAAGAATTACTATTTCTTCTAGTCACATGACTCATCCAAATACTATTATAAGACCTTAAATTGATTAATCAAACAGTTGTTGTTGCTATTCTTATCATACTGCCCACCTAGAAAACATGCCTATAGGGATAAATAAAATGAGTACGTATTATTAATTATTTCCCAAATATCAACTGTTTAGATAATATACCTATAGGGTTTTGCTAGTCGCCTAGAAATCATGCTTATAGGATCAACGGTGTGTAATTTTGCGTCTTCAATGGTTTGAATGCCCAGGCGCAAATCGCCTAGAGATCATGCCTATAGGCTTTTAATAAGGATTATAATTAGCAGCTTCATCAAGATAATCTACCTAGAAGTATTGTCTATTGGATTTTATTAAGTCATTCAATCACATAGAAACTATGCCTATAGGTTTTGAACAACTTTAATGCGTTTCACCTCCAAAAAAGCCTATGACCATTTACTGCATAATCTGAAACCTTGTTAGTATAAAACTCATGGTTGTTTTGCGTGCATTTGTGCATATGTGTGGAGGCCAAATTGGGCCATTAATTATAATTATGTGCAGTCCTACTTGGTTTGAATGTGCGTCTAGTTTTATCATTTTTGAGCATCCTAAGTGAAATTTAGAACCACCCAAGTAGTAGGTCCAAAGCCTCATAGAACATAGGCATGGGACGGGTAACACATTAATAGGACACGGTTTAAAATCAAACTAGAATGCTTTAGGTAAAAAACATTAAGATAGTAATTAGGTAGCAGGAGATGATAGTCTGTGCCTGCTGAATAATATGAGCAACCACTATCTTTGAGGGAGTTGAGAAGTATTATTTATGTTGCAAGGGGTGATCCTTTAGGCTAAAAAAGTTAGGACCTCCCATATATGTTTACTGCTTTCACCCTTGTTTATTTGGACTTAGAACAAATTAGGTTGTACCTTTTAATCCTCAAGGGATTGTACCAATCACTTATTAATGTATAATCTACTTCCTTCATATGTGTAATTCCCTTTATGTTTGTTTCACATTATAGTTGAATATTTATTACATTGTAGTTAAATATTTATACTCGCTATCTTCCTTTAATGTTTATGACCACATAATATAATTATAGTTCAATAATCCCACATAGCATAAAATTCGATCGGGAACCACAGTTGTGGACCTCGAAGAGTGCCTAACCTTTTCTCTTCGAGGTAATTTGAGTCCTTACCCGATCTTTGGTGACACAGATTAGTTAAATAGAGTTATGTGGAAATACGTGCCCTAACGCACCTCAAAACCGTTAGGTGGCAACTCTTCCCTTTTAATACCCATTTAAAGAAGTTGTCACATGTCGAAGCCCACTTTTGCGAGAAAACGGGACGCGACAGCATGGCGACTCTACTGGGGATATATTTAGGCTCTTACCGTAATGATTTTTTGCTTATGTGGATTGTTGGATTATTTGACTTCTTTCATGTACACCCGCTTCCTTAAACCCTTAATTTCTTAAACTTGCAATATCTCCTATCCTTATCTCCCTTATTTACTTCATTTAATTATGTTCTCGAACCTTTTGTAAGCTATGCTAACCTCTCTCCTTTGAATTTCCTTTTTACTTCTTTCTTTTGTTTACCTTTATCACATTATTTACTATTCTTACGTGCTTTCATCATGCAAAATATCTGGCAACGTGTTACTATTTTTTGTATAAAGCATGCTTTTAACATCATACTCCACTAGTGCTTATTATTAACATGGCGGCGCTTGATGAGTGCTCGCGCTTTCCTATAACACCCTTTAAAAGTAGAAAGGCTTATTAGCGGTAGACTAGATGATCAACCATATAGTCGACGGTCTCGTGCCTTTCCCTCTCAAGTCGTCCACTTGAGAGTATCATTCTAGACCCTTCTAGAAACCTTACTTTGATTTGAAATGTACATGCATCATACTAAACCTAGTATGGATTGAAATGTCATTGACGAAATAATTCGCTAAGATAACCTTATCCAAAATCCAAAGGGATTTCCACTGTCCTAAAGGACACCATCACACTATATGCATTACTTGGAGAAAGTGTGCCAACATGTTGACCGTTATTGCGTGAATAGTCGAATCTGGAAAGGGAAAGGGCTAAATTTTATTTGTTTGCAGAAAATGAAGCATGAAATCCCCAAGTTTGGCACGGCCCAAAATATCTCACCTCTGCTAATTGACTAGTGGAATGACCTTGCACCATGTGACAGAAACCATGTAAAGAGAGTGTTAGGTAACTTGCTGTCTTTGCTGAACATTAGACCCAACAGAGAATTAACTGAGACAGCCAACATGTTTTGGGATTAAAAGAGTCAATTTGGCAATATAGAAATGATCCCTCTTTAGTCCCATGGGATAGTCCGGGTTTGTTGGTGCCAGAAAATTGCACCCCACGTGGTTTTCTGAAAATGCTATGGTTCAAAAAGAATGATGAGTTAGTTTTCTTGAAGAAATCCAACATCCCCTTCGAGTTTCCCAATGAGCGGTATGGGAACAGAAAGTGATATCATTTGCATCATGAGGAGCTAGTTATTACCTCTTTGGGATGGGTACACTGCCGGGTTTATATCTTCATAGTTTGCTTCTTAGGTTTGCTGATCTTTCTGATGCAAGGAGGGAGAATTCACACTCGCTTGTCCATGGTCGCAAGGACCGTGATGGAGGGTATTGAGGGTTAGAAATATACCATCATCCCTATTATACTAGCTGAGATGTACCGAGCCTTGGATCGATGCAAGCATAGGTTTGGACATTTTGAAGGTTGCAATCTCCTACTACATGAGTTGCTAGAACATTTTCAGAGGGGAAATTACCGCCAGGAGCTCCTACGTAGACCACTGAATGAGTACTTAGAAATTCATCATCCAAAGTAGATAACATTCTCCAAATAGGTTTGGGAATGTTGTAGAGTGGGTAGGTTTCTTCAATAATCTGACAGACGAGCAATTGCATGGATGTTTGAGTGATTTCCTAGAGAGAGTTCATCATTAGGTCCAAAGGAACCACTCACTTGCTACTGATTAGGTTGCGAGGCATCTATCCTTACGCTCCTATAAGGGTAATGAGGCAAGCTGGGAGGAAGAAAGTCATAGCTCGGGTTCCCAACATGGTTCAATATAAAGAAAACATCAAAAGAGATGTTATCCCGTTCAAATTCGAGGCCCAGCATATGTGGAACCAAAAGATCATCATGGATGGGGAGACTATTGAACCAGGCAGGTATCATGCTGGTCATATGTATTAATACCTCTCATGGTTGGAATATGACATAACCGATGACGTCAAACCGGGGGTCAATCTGAAAGACAAAATCATAGATGAGATGGCTTAGGCTTAAGTAAAGTACAAGAGGCTATGCAAAAGAGTGTTCGAATCTGAAGCTAAGCATATGGAACATCATAACATGGATATGGAGGCGATAAAAGAATGGAAGGAGACTGCAAAAAAGTCAAAAAAGAGGTTGGAGCAGCTAAAGCAAAGGTTGGAGGAGCTAGAGGGGAAGATGAGAAAGACTCTTTGGGATTGTCAAGCCACGGGCTACGACGAAGGAGGGAAGCTGGCCATGGCTTACCTCCTGCTCAATATGCATGACCTAGGAAGTGTGATTGATGGAGTCAAAAGAGCAAAGCATGGAGAAGGTCCTTCTGGAACCAAATAGATTAGGAGACAATGTTCTTTACTGCTTACTAGTTATATTCCCTTATATTTTGATGTAATAAGGCCTCATGTTATTAGTGACTTCATATTATTATTAACCGAAGGCATATTGATCTTATGACATCCCGAGGGATCTTATTGACTTATATATTATGCATTGCATTCATTTATACATGCACATTTACCCATGACCAGATGACATTATATAAGCGTATATCGTATGTTTATGGGGAATGGGGAAATGGGAAAGGTTATGACATTATATACACAACACCACCTGATTAGTTGATATACGTTGATGATTTCACCCACAGTGGCCGAGATGATATGATAGGATGCACTCAGAGGCTTGATGAGACATGATATTGGAGTAAGGCATTTAACCATTTTGCACCACCACCTAATGCATTTAACCATTCGTTGATGCGACATCGAAGTAGAGAGATATTCGCGTTTTCGTGAGACTGCTCAAGCAACTCCCATGGGACCCACAAAGTCGGTGTAAAACTCTAGCTTGTATTTAAGTCAATTCTAAGTCGCTTTAACTCATCTTTCTTGTCCAAAACAGTTCCTAAACCCTCCTAAATTTGCTCCAAGGGTTCCTAGAAGGTAAACTCTTGACATTTCCACAGAACACGGCTGCCTAAATACATAGTTATTCAAACAAATGAGGGTACTTCCTCTTCACCTCCTCCTCAGCCTCCCAAGTGGCCTCTTCAACCAGTTGGTTTCACCAAAGAACTTTCACGGAGGCAATTTCTTTATTTCTCAGCTTTCGGACTTGCCTATCAAGAATGGAAACTGGAATTTCTTCATAAGTAAATTCCTCCTTAACCTCAATAGTCTCAAACAGAACATTAAGTGACGGGTCTCCAACTACCTTCTTCAACATAGAATATGAAATACCGGGTGTACTAAGGACATCTCCGGAGGTAGTTCAAGCCTATAGGCCACCTGATCCTTTGAATGATTCTGTACGGTCTGACATACCTCGAACTCAATTTCCCTTTTTTTCCAAACCGCATTATACCCTTCATGGGGGAAACCTTCAAGAATACCCAATGATCCTCTTTGAATTCCAAATCTCTACGATGCATATTCGAATAGGACTTCTGACGACTCTGGATAGTTTTCAAATGTTCCTTAATGATCTTAACCTTCTCCATAGCCTGATGCATGAGGTCTGGACCAATTAACTCAGCCTGACCATTCTCAACCCACACAAAGGGAGATCTACATCTCCTACCATATAAAGTCTCGAACGGTGCCATCTAAATGCTAGCATGATAAATATTGTTATAAGCAAATTCTATGAGTGGATAATGATCACTCCAACAACCCTTGAAGTCAAAAACACAAGCGTGCAACATATACACGAGCACCTGAATGGTCCGCTCTGCCTCCCATCGGTCTGTGATAAAAGGTTGTACTAAGATTCACTTGAGTATCCAAGCCTTGCTTAAATTTCTTCCAAAAATTATTCGTGAACTATGCCCCCGATTAGAAATGATAGAAACTGGAGTGACATGCAACCCGACTATTTCTTTGTTATACAACTGAGCATACTATTCCGCTGTGTGGGTAGCCTTAACAGGTAAGAAGTGTGCTGGTTTCGTGAGTTGATCCACAATCACCCAAATCAAGTCAAACTTTCAAGGAGTGCGAGGTAGTCCTACCACAAAGTGCATATTGATCATCTCCCACTTCCACATTGGAATTTCTATGTTTTGTGCCAAACCACCCATCCTTTGGTGTTCATCCTTCACTTGCTGACAATTTGGGCATCTTCCCACAAAGTCCGCTACATTCCTCTTCATATCATTCCACCAGTAAACTTCCTTAAGATCATGATACATCTTTGTAGAGCCTGGGTGCACGAAATACTTGGGAGTGTGAGCCTCCAAGTGAGCCAAACTACCCATAGATTTTCGGCTAAGAGCATCGGTCACAACATTAGACTTCCCCGGATGATATAGGATATTGATGTCATAATCCTTGAGTAACTCAAGCCATCTTCTCTGGCTTAGATTTGATTCCTTCTTTTTGAAAATGTATTGATTGCTCTCATGGTCCGTGAATATATCCACATGGACCCCAACAAATAATGACATTAAATCTTTAATGCAAAAACCATCACCGCGAGCTCTAAGTCATGTGATGGATAGTTCTTTTCATGATTCTTGAGTTGCCTAGAGGCATAAGCGATCACCTAGCCATGTTGCATCAATACACACCCAAGCTTGATCCACGATGCATCGCAATATTCCACAAACACATTTATACCCTCAATCTTGATTTCAACTCTTGGAAGCTCTTTTCACAAGCATCTGACCATTGGAACTTAACTGCCTTCTGCGTCAATTTAGTCAACGGAGACGAGATGGCCCAATTCTTCACAGCTGTAATCTTCTGAAGATCAACCCTAATTCCTTTTCTGGAGATGACATGGCCCAAAAATGTGACTAATTCAAGACAAAATTCACACTTCTAAAACTTCATATACAACTTGTATTATTATAGAGTCTGCAAAACAACCCAGAGATGGTTGGCATGGTCCTCTAGACTTTGTATATATACAAGAATATCGTCAATGAACACTATCACAAAGGAGTCGAGGAAAGGCTTGAAAACTCGATTCATAAGATCCATGAAATCTACCGGGGCATTTGTTAGCCCAAAAGACATTACTAGAAATTCAAAGTGCCCATACCGGGTGTTTGAAACAAATTTATTTGTGATACAAAACTAAATTGCAACAACAATATAAATATGAAGAAACATAATTTTATTAATAAAATGACGCGGTACAATTCTGTTTGTTCCCTTGATTCTTCTCTCTAGATCTTTCTCCATGATTCGAGGGCTTAACCAACGTATTTCTCGAATGTAGGATGATGCGAACTTCCTTAGAATATATTTGATCTCTAGGAAAAAGAAGAACATCCATTGATCACTTCGGTGGCTTTGAGAAAGACATATTTGATGTCTTTGATCTCTGTATGAATATTCCATGAATTTTTATGGAAATTCGAGATGATCTCCATTTTTTAAGATCTTTTTTAAAGGATTATAAAACCCTTTTTATAGGACTGACCTAGGGTTTTGGTAGAGTAGCCTCCAAGCAACACCGACAGACTCCTAGAGTTTCAAGAGGTCTTGTAGTATCTTGAATTTAGGATTTAGCTTGATCCATTAAAATTTTGATGTCAACAAATGCTGCATACTTCAATGTTTGTCGGGGTGTAGGCTTGGGGAAACTTGAAGACAAGACTTGAAGTACCCCATCACAATGGAAATTTTTGAAGTAGTTTTGATTTGCAGGAGGAAGAGATGTAGGGAAGAACTGGTCCCACTGGGCGTGCCAATTTGTTTGCAACAAATTTATTTGTGATACAAAAATAAATTGCAACCACAATATAAATATGAAGAAACATAATTTTTTGATAAAATGATGCGGTTACAGTTTTGTTTGTTCCCTTGATTCTTTTCTCTAGATCTTTTTCCATGATTCTAGGGCTTAACCAGCGTATTTCTCGAACGTAGGATGATGCGAACTTCCTTAGGATATATTTGATCTTCAGGAAAAGAAAGAACATACATTGATCAATTCAGTGGCTTTGAGAAAGACATATTTGATGTCTTTGATCTCTTTATGTATATTCCATGAATTTTTATGGAATTTCGAGATGATCTCCATTTTTTGAGATCTTTTTAAAGGATTATGAAACCCTTTTTATAGGAGTGACCTAGGATTTTGATAGAGTACTCCAAGCAACACTAACAGACTCCTAGAGTTTCAAGAGGTCTTGTAGTATCTTGAATTTAGGATTTAGCTTGATCTATTAAAATTTTGATGTCTACACCGGGTTCTAAAAGCTCTTTTCGAAATATCCTACTCCCTGATCTTCAACTAGTGATTCCCCGACCTTAAGTTAATATTTGAGAAATACTTAGCACCTTGCAATTGATCAAACAAGTCATTTATCCTTGGAAGTGGATACTTATTCTTTATCGTGACCTTGTTGAGCTTCCGATAGTCAATACACATTCTCATAGACCCATCCTTCTTCATTACAAAGAGAACCGGCACGCCCCCAGGTGACACACTCAGCAGGATGAAATCCTTCTCTAATAAGTCCTTTAACTGCTCCTTTAGTTCCTTTTATTTTTCCAATGCCATTATGTAGGGTGGAATGGATATAGGCTGCGTGCCTGGAATCACATCAATCCCAAAATCAAATCCCTGTCGGGTGGAATCCTAGGGAGCTCATCAGGAAAGACCTCCAGAAATTTGTTCACAACTGGCACAGACTCAAGTGTAGGTGCCTCAGCATCGGTGTCTGTAAATCGGACCAAATGGTAAATACACCCCTTGTTGATCATCTTTGTGGCCTTAAGGTAAGAAATAAACCTACCCTTCTGCACCACATCATCCCCTTTTCATTCAATAACTGGCTTATTTGTAAATTCAAACCTAACGGTTCTGGTTCGGCAATAACGCTCAATGAAACATGAATAAATCCAGTCCATCCCTATTATTTCATCAAAATCAACCATTCCCAATTCATTGAGATCGGCCATGGTGTCCCAACCACACACTGTGATAATACAATCCTTATAAACCCGCACGACCACAATAGACTCACTAACCGAAGTAGATACAAGGAACAACACATGAAGTCATTCTGGTTCTATCCCAAATTCCATCACAACATAAGGAGCGACATAGGATAAAGTGGAACCGGGATCAATAAGAGCATATACATCATGAGATTGGACAATCAATATACCTGTAACAACATCTAGAGAAGCCTCTGAACTCTGGCAACCCCTCATAGCATAGAAATGCTTAGGTCCTCCCAAACTCTGTACACCACCCCTAGCTGCACCATGCCCTACAGGTGCTGAAGTGCCTTGAGCTAAAGAAGGTGATGCAGATGTAGTAGTTGTAGAACTGGTTAGATGTGCTGCACCCCTACTGATGCTTTGGCGGGATGAACGATAATACCTCTGGATGTGACCCCTCATACCACACCCGTAGCATATAGTTTTATCCATAAAGCAGTCCCCAAAATACATCTTCCTATACCTAGGTCATGCGGGCCTCTACTGCTATTGGAATATCCCACCAAGCCGCCCCTGCTGGTAATGTCCCTTGTTATTGCTGACTGAACCATAGTGGTTGTGCACTAACCGATGACTAAGCAAAGGACTGGGATGGCCTTGATGCTGCCACCACCACTGGAAGTACCAGTAAAGCTACCCACGGACCGGGCCTTGTTGTTACCCTCTTGATCCATTCTATTCTTCAATTTGCTGGTCTCTTTGGCTTGAGAAAATTCCACCATCTTCCCATAGTTCATATAAAAATTCAAGGCAGCTATAGTGGCATCATTAATAACCAAGGGGCTGAGGCGCTGTACAAACCGGTGAACTCTAGCCTCCATAGTGGAAAACATGTAGATGGCATACTTGGACTGGCACGCGAACCTCATATGATACTCCCACACAGTCGATGCCATCATTCAGGCTCTCAAACTTGGCGGCACGTACTACCTTAGTATCGGCAGGCAAGAAATGATCATTGAAGACGTTGGCAAACTCACTCCACCTAGCTAGAGGGGTCCCCTCCTCACGTGACTCCTCCCATATCTCAAACCAAGAATTGGCCACCACTTTTAGGTGATAGCAGGCCAACTCCACTCCCTCCATCTCAGTAGAACGCATAACTCAAAGAATCTTATACATCTAATCAATAAACTCTTGGGTGTCCTCCTCGGGATTAGTACCCGAACACTGGAGGATCCTACTAAAGAAACTTATTCACCCTGGAACTAGTAGAATCCCCTTGCTAGCTGGAAGAAGCAAGTGCAGCATTTCAACTCTGGGCTTGTAAAGCCACTATCCGAACCAACATCTGTATGGCTCCCTTAAGGTCCCCATCAGAAACAATGAGACCGAAAGTTGGGGCTGGAGGTGGAATAGTTGCACCCCCAGTAGGAGTAGGGATTGGTGCAGTCTGAGTAGGAGTAGTAGAATTAGGTGGTGTAGTATCAGGGGGAATATCCTCACCCCTCGGGTGCTCACCCGCATCGTTAGGTATAGAATGGACTGCCACTCTTGGTGTGGTGTTGGCTCCTTGGCCAGTTCTTGCTTTCTTCCTAGGCGCCATGTACTGAAAATTAGAGCAATGTATGAGTTAAAGGTGGATTAGTCTTACTATCATCTCTATCGCATGATCTAGAACATCAAATAAGTGTATCATTCCTAAATGCCCAAGTAGCCTCCTATTTATAGAGTGATCGACAACACACTAATAAGAGGGACTCTACTAGACACGGCTCTGAGACATCCTGGGACACTTTAAAACCTTAGGCTCAGATACTAAGCTTGTCATGCCCCGACCTCGGGGAGCGCGACTGATGCTCAATCGAGATACCCTGGTCAAGTAAGCCTACACAATGCCTTATACAAGACTCACCCATTAATAAAGTGAAGATACATTTCATTAGTTAGACAATGTGAGGTCATGTGGAAAACACCAGTTCATTACCATTAGTTACGTCATTATTAAGTCGCCAAAATGTTATACTACACATTCATAGTTTAGAACTGGAATCATGCCCTACAATTACAACATCTTTAGTTCAACTTTCCCAAAATAGATTTCAACCCACACTATGTCTACGGAGCCTCAAACAGAGACAAAAGAGTACTACGATTGTGCTAGCAACAAGGCCTCGGGCTATACCTCAAAATGCTATATACAAAGGACAAGAGATACAAGACCCCGAAGTGAAGTGAGGCTCACCAAGCCTGCTGAGGAGAGGGTGTACTACTATCATTGATTAATGCCGCCTATTTATGGAACCACCTGCATCCATTAAAGATGTAGCGCACCCGAAAAAGGACATTAGTACATATGGAATAGTACTAGTATGTAAAACTAAACACCCCCTCAATAGAACGAGTAACAGTACAATGAGAAAGAAACATGGAATCAATGAGGGCCTCAAACAATTTCATAGTAACAAGTTAGGAGAAGGATAAATTTCAATAATTTTAAGTTGGAAGATCTTTAGTACCAATACACCATCGACTTTTAGCACGGTGTCCGATCTCAGCCCGATAGCTAAGCCATCTCACCCCGAGACGTCCACTCATAATGCCACCATGCATGCGACATGGCATCCGATCTCAGCATGATCGACTAAGCCATCTCACCACAATGCCGTGTGGGTCGACGTAACCTCACATCCCCTAGAAATCATCTAATCCCATTTAAGGGGAATAATTTCAAAACATCAATCTCATCCCATATTCGGGGAAAAATCTCACATCCCTACAGTGGGATTTTACCCCTCAGTCACTCCTACACCGCCACGTGTAGTTTCTGTCGTGCCCCCTTTTTTCCCTCCTCGCGTCAAGAGAATCGGGTTTATGACATTTTGGGTATAGGGCAACTCGTTCCTTTTGGGAACTGGGTTTTGCATTTTTGAAGAGTCGCCGCCTAATGATTTATGGTGCATTAGGACACCTTACAGGGTTCAATTATAACTAAGCTTTGATAACCAGAGATAGGGTAAGGGCTTTGAAATTATCCTAAGGGGAAGGTGTTAGGCACCCCTCAGGATCCACTAGTGTGGTTCTTGGCCAGACAATTATTGTGAATTTAGCAAATAGACAAGTAAACAAATAAAGCTCAAGTAAGAGGGGATTTTAATACACAAATGCTTGGGAATAAACAAAGTATGGAAGAGCAATTATTGAGAGGTTGATTTTTGAAAAAAAGAAAAATCAAAATATTTTTTAAGACAAAGAAAGAAAAGGAAAAAGGGTCCTAGGTTTAATTATAATATGGATCACATCAATGCAATACCTGGTAATCATTCCTCAAAAGAGGTGCTACGCGTTGTATTAGCGCACCGGTCATCATATCCATATCTATCCTTTCCCACCACGTTTAAGGTACTAAAGTGCGGATTGGTCTCGATTACTATTACATGCTATTACCCATACCATTCCTATCAGTCCCAGAGGTATTTAGGACTACTATTCCTAAAGGGAGGGGATACTAGGCTGATTGGTTTCAAAGGATAAAAATCTAAGGCGACATACAAAAACACATACTGCATGTTGGAGAAGCATATAAGCAGATACAAGCTCAAATAAACCTCCTTGATCAAAAGCACATAACTAGCATGACTTACACATACTTTTTAGGGTCTGATTAAAATACTAGACGAGGGGAGTTTGATTCAGAGCCAGATTCATCAGATACCTCAGATAAGAAGCCCAAATTACGCTTTCCTGCTGGTAGGAGCAGTTACTAATTAACATAGGCAAATTCAGATCTAGTGTTGTTATTACCTAAAGCTTGCCTAAGTGTTTGGACGAGATCCTATAGGCATAATATTTACTTAATTCAGAATGCGGTGAAACAGTAAAACTAATTGTTTGAGATCCCATAGGCATGCTTGCTAAACCTCGTTAAACAAGTGAATTAGATTGTTTAAGACTGATTACAATAGACTGATTTTAGACCAATTTCAGATTCTGCAGGCGATGGTATCTACTATTTCTGATTTAAACCCTATGAACATGATATCTAACATTGAGTGTGAATTAAATGGCTCATATTTATTTAAGAGTCCCTATAGGCATGATTTCTATATGTTACTGATTTCAGCATTACGAACATGACACTTATTTTAGCCGTTTAGAACCTAAAACATGATATCCAAGTGTCATGCAGAATTTAAATGCGTTCTATAGGCAGGTTGGCGTGATATTGACCATGAAGAAATTGATGTAAACCCTATAGTCCTGGTGTCTAAGATGCAGATTTGAACACAGAATTTAAAAACAATCCTATAGGCATGGTTTCCACCCTTGAACATATATGATCACCCAACCCTTTTCACTAGCCAACCCCAAATGTATATTACAACTTATTACAATCCAGAAATACTGAATTACAAAAAAAATAAAGAAAGAAAAAGCTACAACCATAGGAAAGCCTGATTTGACTTCCTATATGAGATATGTAAGGATCTTTGACAATGCCATGATTTCAAAGCCTTTCTCACACCTGGGTGTGTCAGAGTTCCTAAGGGCCTCAATAGGACCTCGGGCAGTGCTCACACCTAAGTTACACGACCAGAATAGAGATGAGTACAATGCGGAAATGACAACCTTCATATGTCTAAGTTCAGAGGGAGCTCATCGGGTCCCAAGGCAAGGCTCACATGAGGGGGGAAGAACTTAAGTTCTAAGAAGATGGTCAGAGTGCAGGAACAAAATTTTAAGGGTTGAGGGAATAAAGGAGAGGGAAAGTTTGATGGGGGGACAACCATTAATATTTCAAGGAATCATTAACTTCACAAAAGGGGGGCAGGGGATTGAGAATCCATTGCAAAGGAGCCTGTGCACTTAAGCATGGGCTAACTTTGGGTGTGGACAACAATAGGAAGTGCTGACATGCCTGTAAATCAACCAGAACATAAAACAGATAAGGAGAGCATGAAGGTTGTGATCCCAAAGGGATCAAGTTTGGGTCATGAACATTAATGTTTAATGCTATCACGCCCCAAACCAACCACAAATACTAACTACATTAGGGATGGGGATTCAAAGTTCACAAGCCAATGACACGTAATAAAAGCATTTATTCACATAGAAGGGTAGAACATGGCATGCATTAATAATGGATTTATTTAAGTACAGACAAGAGGCAAATTGGAAGGAAAGAAACAGTAAAGAAACATGTTGTTGTTGAAGCTGAAAAATTAATCATAACATAGCAGTTAAAGAAGCAAAGTGTAGAAAAGAAAGTAAGCAGGACTTCAAAGTATAGCCTTGGCTTTTAGCCGGCTAAGCAAACAGTAGCACAGGTAGTAATAAGAAAGAGAGAGTTTTCTTTTTGAGTGTAAGTGTGTGTTCAGAACCAAGAGTTCCTGTCTGTGTGTGTTAATAAGGGAGCATATATATAGTAGTTCGAAACTGTGTAAAATAAGGTAAGAATCACAATTGTATAGTAATTATGGAACTAAGAACCAATTAGAGAAAAATCAATACCAATACTCCCTTAATTTAAGGGAATCAGTTCAAACGGTAAGAACAAAGTAACAAATAAGGAAAGAAATTAATGTACGACCAACAAGGAAAGATTTCAAATTCAGTAAGTATAGGGTAAACAATTAGGGCTAAATTTAGAAAACTCTAATTAAGGAGATAGTCAGTAAGAATTAAGTACGAATACATCCAAGGTAAGGGGAATCAATCAAATTGAGTAAAAAATGTAGGGATCGAATGTCTAAAGGAAAGTGTTCAAATCAGAACAAGAAACAGGGAAATCAGAATCAGTCAAAAGAAAGTCATGAGTCAGTGTTTTGCATATAAATAAAGTAAGACATAGATGGTTAAGAGTCGACATACAACTCTAGCAAACATGAAAGTCAAACAATACTGATTCAATTAGAAAGAGGCAAGTTTTGAACAGTTAAGATGAACACAAGCACAAGGAATTAGCGTAAGTTTATGCTAAGAAACTGAGTAGAAACATATCAAGGCAATATAGTGACGAAAAATCACAGAAACTCAAAACGAGACCGGCCAGTCATGCTGATACACAAAACCAACAAAGAACTCCCTAATAATTAGGGATTTCAACATAGATGAGTTAAAGATGTAGCAGACTCATAGAATCAGTCAAGATATGCAAGAAATATAAGTTAAAACACAAAGAATTAGTTAAACATGGTTTTAAAAGAAATTTTGAAAACCCTAGTTTTAGAAGAAGATGAAAAAACACTTGAAACCACATGATTCTTGTATAAAACCTTAAAGACTGTAAAATATTCAAGAAACAAACTCAGATCGTCCTAGATCTATATAGAAGAGAAATTAGGGTTTTGAAAGAACCCATAATGAGATGAAGAAACCTGTCCAGAAGCTCAAAGATCGTGTCATGTATAGAATGATTCTGCTTGAAATCACAATGGACTAGCCAAGAATAGGTAGGAGATGAACCCTAGACGCAAGTCGGCAGGGCCCTGGGCCCTTGAAGACCTTAGAGAAGGCAAACATTGCATGAGGGTAGCGATTGAAGGCTTAAGAGACGATGAGAGGTGGCCGGAGATGGCTGGAGATGGGAGGTCGGCGATTGAAGATTAGGGATAGGTTGAGAGAGTTTGAGAGCATAGAGGATTTTAGGGCGGCAGGGTTCTGGGAAATGATTATGGTTGGGGTGGTTTAGGATTAAAAAAGGCAAGAATCGATGTGGGCCGATGATCTGAAAGATCAACGGCTATGATTTAATTGGTTCTGGGTTGGGTAAAAGTGTTTAGGGTTTGGGTCGGGTAACTTGATTAGAATTTGGGGCTGAGGTTGGGCTAAAATTGAAATGCCAATCTGGCTATAATTTAAATATCCATGTTTCATTATTTTAATTTATAAAAATAATAAAATAATTTCTGTAAATAAATTAAATGTACCAAAATACTTTATAGTACATAATTAATTATTTAAAAATACCAGACCTAATCTCGTGAACATAAATGCAATTAAATTTTAAAAGAGGCCAGTATTGTAATTATATGCAATTTAGCTTTTAAAATACTAAATAAATTTATAAAAATGTATAAAAATTCCTTGGCTATACTTTAACATAAATATAGGAATACAATAGATAAATTACCAAAATGATAGTTTGGAAGTAATTGTTGAGATTTTATAATAACAAAAGGAAAAAAATAAATGGATTAATATGTTTAAAATTTGTGAAAAAATAATAAAACACTTATACATGCATATATATGCTGTTTTGAAAGTATTTAGCATATTGAAAAATATATGTAGGGAATAATTGGGTGTCAACAGCCGCCCCTCTTTACCCAGGAATGATGAAAGAATTTTCGGGTAAAGATATGATGGCCAATTTTGACCGAGCGAAATGGTTGGGGAGAGCTTCAGGCCGCACCATGGCTTCTGAGCTGCCTACATATCCCTGGACTTACAGAAATCAGGCCGTATGTAGTTCAAGATCCGTCGGCGAAGTATGCTGACGAGTATTTTCCTAGGACGGATGCAATATTTCGGGTTGGTCGAGTGAGTGGCTTACTGGAATGGTTAGGCTTGATGTGGCTGCGGGCACTAGAGCGGGCTCCTGCTGGGACGACCGTTGCATGCCGGTTTTACCTTCAAATAGAAATAATACAAGCGTGTATTGTGCATAAAATTAGAACATGATGCAAGTTCCTATCGGACCATGAATACTGCCTTCAGACGGTTAAGATGACGTCCTTAGGCTATGACGTCCTGGGCCATGAAGCATGTAGTAAAGGATTCGCAGGCTATGAAATAATGCTCTCGGGCTATGAAAATGGTGCCTCCAAACCATGATGCCTTTGAATAATGATATGCGAGAGATTGAAAAGGATCCTTAGGCCATGACATGGAGTTCTCGGTCTATGAGGATGGTGCCTCCAAACAATGATGCCTTTGGATAGGTTGGCGATATTTCAGCCCATGAAGGATGCAGTAGCATGAGGCAATCTTTCAGCCGTGTAATGTAATATGCGGCGATCTTTTAGCCGTGCAAACGTAGATAAGGTGGCGTCTTTCAGCCATGCAAATGTAGATAAGGTGGTGATCTTTCAGCCATGCAGATGTATGAGGCAATCTTTCAGCCCATGCAATGTGGGTGGAGACAGTGTTTAGTCTCGGAAGGCAAAATAGTAGCCTTATGCAATGCAAAAATGCAGATGGAGACATCGTTTAGTCTCAGAAGGTAGAATGGTAGCCTTATGCAATGCAAAAAATGTAGATGGAGACAGCGTTCAGTCTCGGAAGGAAGAATAGTAGCCTTATGCAATGCAAAAAAAAAATGCAGATGGAGACAACGTTTAGTCTCGGAAGGCAGAATAGTAGCCTTATACAATGCAAGAAAATGCAGATGGAGACAACGTCCAGTCTCGGAAGGCAGAATGGTAGATTTATGTAAGAAACAAAATGGCAAATGGTAATAGAGCTTCCTTAGCTGATATCAGATTGCGATATCGTGACTGCTGGGGACATTGTTGTGTGTGGATAGCAAATGTGAATTAATGCAACGGTTTTGAGGGTTGTATTCCTGAACAATGTTTATCCCGTGAGTGTATAGTATGTTTGGATGATTTCGCAATCCAAGTGCCTGCATCTAAAGAAAAATCATAAGTTTTGTAAAACAGAGGTTAGTTTGCATCCCCGCTGGCTTTGCTTGACCTTCTTTTCTTTGATCTGGTGATACTGTATGTGTCACTGGGGTAATGTCGTTGAACAAAGCAGTTTTGATGATAGACAAACATGATTTGGTAAAAGTATAACATAAATTTATAATTAAAATAGCTTTTTAGATGAACCGACGACTGTGACACGGTTCAAGACATTGCAACCTCTCAAAATTCTGCCTTAGTTTAATGGGTTGATGCTTCGGACTGCTGCTCGTGCAGCAATCGACTGAAATTACTTTGAAATTTTGAGGGTCCTCCTCAAAATTCTGCCCCAGTTTCCAATTTTAAAGGGGGGGTGGGGGTGGGAATGAAAATTTTATTTAATTGTGAATGAACCCATAAGGCTGCCTACGTATCCCCTCTTAAACGGGAATCAGTTTAGATGTAGTTCAATTTACATCATATAGGGAAAACACAAAGATTACACGTAGTAGCGCTTGACTGCATCTGAATTAATCGGCTTTGGCCAAACTTTTCCGTCCATTTCTGCAAGTATGAGGGCTTCTCCTGTCAAAACCCGATGAACCATATATGGACATTGCCAGTTGGGCGAGAACTTCCCTTTGGCTTCATCTTGATGCGGAAAATTTTTCTTTAACACCAGCTGCCCTAGTGTGAACTGTCTCGGCTTGTCTCTCTTGTTGAAGGCTCTGGACAATCTGTACTGATAAAGTTGACCATGACACATTGAGTTCATTCTTTTCCCATCTATATGAGCTTGCTTCTCGTAACGACTTTTTACCCATTCTGCATCGTCGAGCTCGACCTCCTGTATGATCCTTAAGGAAGGAATTTCCACTTCGGCGGGAATGATGACTTCTGTACCATAAACCAGCATATAAGGTATTGCCCCGGTCGATGTGCGGACCGTGGTGAGATACCCCCAATAAAGCAAACGATAGCTTCTCGTACCACTATTTATGCTTTTCTATCATCTTTCTCAATATCTTCTTTATATTCTTGTTAGCGGCTTCCACAACTCCATTCATTTGATGCTTGTATGCTGTGGAATTCTTGTGGCTGATTTTGAAATTTTCGCACATTCCTTTCATTAGGTCACAATTGAGGATGGAGCCATTATCAATGATGATCGACTCTGGGATATCGAATCGACAAACAATACGGTCATGGACGAAGTCTGCCACGACCTTCGTAGTCACTGCCCTATAGGATGTTGCTTCGACCCACTTGGTGAAATAATTGATGGCTACTAGGATAAACCCGTGTCCGTTTAAAGCAATAGGCTCAATTGGACCAATAAAATCCATTCCCTAGGCGGCGAATGGCCAAGGCGAGCTTGTTACATTGAGCTCATTCGGAGACACCTTTATCATATCGGCATGAATCTGACAGCGATAGCATTTTTGGACGTACTGGATGCAATCTGTCTCCATAGTCATCCAAAAGTAACCAGCCCGGAGTATCTTCCTTGCTAAAACAAAACCATTCATATGAGGACCACAAGTCCCAACATGAATCTCTTCTAGCAGCATGGATGCTTCCTTTGCGTCGACACACCTTAATAATTGCAAATCAGGAGTCCTCATGTACAGGATTCCTCCGTTGTGAAAGAAATTGTTAGACAACCTCCGCAACGTGCGCTTCTGGGTATGATTGGAAAGCTCCGGGTAATCTCCTTTCGCCAAATATTCCTTGATATCATGGAACCAAGGTTTTCCGTCTGCTTCCTCTTCAACATGGGCACAGTAAGCTGGCTGGTTATGAATTTTCACCAGTATGGGATCAATGAGATTCTTATTGGGATGTTGTATCTTGGATGACAGGGTAGCCAATACATCAGTGCATTCATTATGGATTTTGGGAACATGTTGGAATTTTGTCTTTGTGAACCTCTTTCTCAACTCCTATACATGATGCAGATACGGGAGTATCTTGGAGTTCTTGGTTGCCCATTCCTCTCGTACCTGATGTATGAGTAAATTTGAATATCCCATTATTAGCAGCTCTTGAATGTTCATGTCAATTGCCATCTTGAGCCCTAAGATGCAGGCTTCGTACTCAGCCATATTGTTAGTGCAGGGGAACCTGAGCTTGGCGGACACTAGATAATGCTAGCCGGTTTCTAATATTAAGACTGCTCCTATGCCAACTCCTTTGAAGTTTGTTGCTCCATCGAAAAACATTCTCCATCCATTATAGGACTCCGCAATATCTTCTCATACGAATGATACTTCTTCATCGGGAAAATACGTTTTCAGAGGTTCGTATTCTCCATCCATGAGATTCTTAGCGAGGTGGTCTGCCAGGGCCTGTCCCTTGACCGTTTTCTATATTATGTAGACAATATCGAACTCGCTCAACATGATTTGCAACTTGGCTAGCTTGGAAGTAATCATGGGCTTCTGAAAGATGTACTTTAAAGGATCCATCCTTGATATGAGATATGTAGTATAGGCACAGAAGTAATGCCTTAGCTTTTGAGCCACCCAAGTCAAAGCACAATAGGTGCGATCTATAAGAGAATACCGGGCCTCATACGGAGTGAAATTCTTGCTGAGATAATAGATGGCTTGTTCCTTCCTTCCTGTTTTATCATGTTGCCCTGGCACGCAACCGAAAGCTCCGTCTAATACCGCAAGGTAGAGTAATAGGGGTCTACTGGGCTCAGGCGGGACCAAGACTAGTAGTGTTGACAGGTACTCCTTTATTCTGTCGAAGTCCTTTTGACAGTCGTCGGTCCATTTGGTAACGGCGTCTTTCTTCAACATCTTAAAGATTGGCTCGCATATGACTATGGATTGTGCTATAAACCGGTTGATGTAGTTGAGTCTTCCCAAGAAACTCATCATGTCTTTTTTGTTCTTTGGCGGTGATAGCTCTTGAATGGCTTTGACTTTTGATGGATCCAGTTCTATTCCTTGGTGGCTCACAATAAACCCAAGCAGCTTCCCAGTAGGAACCCCAAATGCACACTTTGCGGGATTTAGTTTCAGGTTGTATCTCCGCAATCTGTTGAAAAACTTCCTCAAATCTTCCATGTGATCAATGGCCTTTTTGGACTTGATGATAACATCATCAATGTACAACTCGATCTCCTTGTGTATTATATCATGGAAAATGGTAGCCATGGCCCTCATATAGATGGCCCCTGCATTCTTTAGACCAAACGACATCATTTTGTAAAAATATATCCCCCATGGCGTGATGAAGGTCGTTTTCTCAACATCTTCTTTATCCATCCAGATCTGGTAGTAACCAGCGAAATAATCCATGAATGATTGCAGCTCATGCTTGGCGCAATTGTCAATCAAGATGTGTATATTTGGTAAGGGAAAGTCATCTTTCGGACTGGCCTGGTTGAGATCCCGGTAATCAACACATATTCTGACCTTCCCATCCTTCTTTGGTACTGGTACTGTGTTGGCTAACCACATCGGGTATTCAACTACCCTGAGAACCTTAGCTTTGACCTGTTTAATGACTTCTTCCTTGATTTTCAAACTCATACCAGGTTTGAACTTTCTGTGCTTCTGCTATATCGGCGGACATGTCGGATTAGTTGGCAGTTTGTGGGCCACAATAGACGTACTTAGACCCTTCATATCATCATATGACCAGGCGAATATGTCATCATATTCCCTAAGAAATTCAATGTATTCCTTCTTTTCTAACGGTGACAAATGAATGTTGATTCGTGTTTCTTTGACATTTTCTGCATCTCCCAGGTTAATAATTTCTGTTTCGTCCAGGTTGGACTTAGGTCTGTTCTCAAAGTTCTCCACTTCTTTGACAATTTCCTCTGGTATGTCATCTTCTTCTGAATTAATGTTCGTTTGTTACGTTGTCTCATTGCATCTCACAGTCATTGGTTCATCAAGATAAGTAATAATAATGATGTATAAATGAAGTAAATAAGAGAAAAATAGTAATAAGTGTCGATTCACAAGGAAAAAGTCAAAATGCTTTTGATAAATTTCATAATTGTTTTGAACATTAAAGATATTATTGAGAAAACAAAAATGCGAAAAGAAAATCATCTAGTAGTAAAAAACAGTGCATGATGCTTGTTTAGCCTTGCTACCCCGAGGCTTGCCGGGATGTGGTTGTTCTGATAGACCAGTTATTGAGATGTGCTCCTCTGCTTACGGCCTGTATGGAAGGTCCTTCCCCTTCTGCCTCAAGGATAACACATCAATCCATGTCACTGTCTTCTAAAAACAAGCTTTTCATTGCTGCGAGTGTCTCTTCTTCGTATGTCCCATAAATGACGCCGATCTGTTGGAAAGTCTGCTCTAGGTGTGGTATCGCTTTCTCTAGTGGGTAGTAAGGACCACGCAATGGCGGCGACCAGTTGTTGAACTCTTCCCAAGTGTATGCGTATCCCAGACCGAAAGTAGTGCCGTGTTTCTTGAGCTTTATGGGTTTACCAATCCCCTGGAGGTTCTTGCCAAGCCCCTTGCCAGGTTCGTACCCACTCTAATTCAATATACTCTCGATCTTGTTGTCCCACCATTTATCTTTATCAATAGCATTGACTCGCTCGATGTGGTGGTAGGTTTCCCCACCTAACTTTCTTCTTCCCTCTATTGCCGGAATGGTCCGATGACCGTATATGGGGTTTCTACCGTCACCATGAATGATTACTTCCTTGTGATTCCATTCAAATTTCATGGCCTGATGCAGTGTTGAAGCCATAACCCCCACAGAATGAATCCAAGGGCGTCCTAGTAGCAGGTTGTAGGATGTGGGCACATCTATTACTTGGAACTCAACATCGAACCAGGTTGGTCCCATCTGAAGACACAGGCTGATTTCACCGATTGTGGACCTCTAGGACCCATCAAAAGCTTTTACATTGATTTCTCCTTCTTTAATCTCGTGCAAACCTTTGCCCAACTTCTTGAGCGTCACCAGAGGACATATGTTGAGGTTGGAACCCGTGTCGACCAGGATCTTGATGATGAAATAGTCTTCACATTGCATAGTGATATGTAGGGCTCTGTTGTGATCCAACTCTTCAGGTGGTAGCCCGTCCTCATAGAAAGTGATTTTGTGGATTTGTAGCACTTGTCCCACCATATTAGCCATTTCTCCGCCAGTGATGTTACTCGGCACGTATGCCTCGCTCAGCACCTTCAACAGAGCATTTTTGTGTGTCTTGGAGTTTTGTAACAAAGAGAGGATATATATCTGTGCTGGTGTTTTGTTCAGCTGGTCAATGACTGAATACTCCTTGGCCTATATCTTTCTCCAAAGGTCGTCTGGACCTATTTTGATGATGGGTGGCCGGTTTGAGGCCTACTTGCTGGACTCAGATAGGTATTCAGAGGTATAGACTCTCCCCGTTCTTGTCATTCCCTGTGCTGCAATAGTCTCTTCGAACCTGACCTTGCCTTTTCTCCTGGCCTCAACTGTGTAATCCTAGGGTATAGATTTTGTGTGGAATGATGGCACGATGGACATTGCCAATGGGATTGGTGCGGACACCTTTACTTCGAATGGGACATATTCTTGGGATGACAAAACGACAACTTCAAATGGTGTTGGTGCCTTTGCTGATGGAGCTGCTTCGAACTCAAGAGGGATAGACACATCTACCTCAGTGACCTCAGATGATTGAATCTGGACCATGATGGGGTTAAGAGTAATTGCTGGCTTCTTTGGATCATGTCCTTCTATGATCAACCCGATGGATCCCTCAGGATCCCAGTTATCTTCCACCTCAATCATGTGAATACCCCCGCCTTTATGGTCTGGCAGAGGGTTGTTGTGGACATTAGGGGCGGGTTCTTTTGCCACAATAACCTTATTATCGATCAGCGACTGGATCTTGTCTTTCAAGGAGCGACATTTGTCGATGGTATGTCCCTTCATGCCGGAATAGGTATGCACAGGACTTGTTGGGGTTGATCCACTGAGAAGGATTCTCTGGGGTTGAAGCAAGAATGTGGGTGACATAACCGGCGGCTTTGAGTCTCTCATATAGTTGGCCAATGGGTTTAGCAATGGCTGTATATTGTTTGGGAGCCCTGCGGTCAAAATTTGGTCGTGGTCTAGGGAAGTTTAATGAGGAAGAGGTGACTGATAGTGGGATGGTTGAGTATTGTAATCTTGGTAGACATGTGCGGTTTGGGAATATCTGGATAAAGTAGGTTGATATACGGGAGGTGGAGATGGTTGATAGGCGGGCGGTGAGCGTGCTTGGTAATTCGGAGTGGGCTGATATGTGAGTGGAGGTGTCGAGTAGGTTTGGTATTTTATAGGAGATTTGGTTCTTTGTGCAACCATCACAGCTCTTACGTCTCTCTTTTTGGACACACCACTGGACTGCAAGGCCTTGTTTGTAGCTTGCAATGCCTTGAAGTTTGTGACCATGCCGCTCTTAATGCCTTCTTCGATTCGTTCCCCCAGCTTGGTGATGTTAGAAAATTTGTGGCTTTCAATCATCATTTGTCGCTCATAGTATTGCGGGTCTTGGGCCCGGACAAAGAATTTGTTCATTTGTTTCTCCTCTAAGGTAGGTCTGACCTTAGCGGATTCCGACCTCCAGCGAGTAGCATACTCGTGAAACGTTTCTATAGGCTTCTTCTTCAGATACTGAATGTAGAATACATCTGGCACATTTTTTGTGTTAAATCTGAACCTGTCCATGAATTCAGAGGCCATACCGACCCAACTTAACCATTTCTTAGGATCCTGGATGATGTACCAGGATACTGCATCTCCTTTTAGACTCCTTATGAATAGCTTCATGCGTATTCTCTCATATTTTCCTACCCCAACCAACTTGTCACAATATGTCTTCAAATGGATCCTGGGATCACCTGTACCGTCAAACATCTCAAACTTCGGAGGTTTGTACCCCTCGGGCAGTTCGACATCGGGCTGTATGTAGAGATCTTCATAATTCAACCTTTTAAATCCCTTATTTCCTTTAACGCCCTGGATCCGGCTAGTCAATTTCTTAAGTTCTTCAGCTAGGTTCCTGATAAGCAAATCTTTATTATCAGACTCGGGTATGCCTGAGATGGGTTGGGTGGAGAGTGGCATGGTCTTCACATAGATATGGGTGTTATGGTGGGTGTGGAAGTGGTCATTTTTGGAGTTTTGGAGTTCTGGGAGAAGCAATGGGGTGTTGTTTGTGGTGTGGAAAGTGTTGCATTGTGTCTTTGGCGGAATGACATATGGGGTGGGATGATTTTGTTTCTTTTGGATGTTTTGGGGTGGTGTAAGGTTTTGAGTAGTGGGAAAGGTGATATCCGGGGTGCTGAGCGAGAATGACAAACTTGCCAAATTTCAAACCTGGTCGAGCTCTTCCTGGAACTTTAACAATTTTTGCTCAAGCTGGGATACATTTTCCTTAGGAACCTGAGTACCATGACCATTAGTGACCTCTACCCGTTCAGTGGAATTCTCCTTTCTGACGCTGTTCAAATCTTCCATCTTGCCTTTGTTCTTGTTCTTAATAGGACTTAGAGGAGGAGTGGGTGGAGGGCCCTTGGATCTTGTGGAATAGGATGATGTTGCAAGAGTGCTCGAACTAACCTTTGGGGAGGGTAATAACAAGGCAAAAAATAAAACTAAAAGGTAACCAAGTTAGTTGGGATCATGAAAAGTATTGCAATATTTAAACACATAATGCGGGAATGTAAATTACGTCCTAATTTGGGGACCTCATTGTGCCCGAGGTAGGCCTAGCGACAAATTGAATTGGAGAGCTCGGGATGCTAAATGTCTCATTTTATTGATGAAAAAATAAGACGAATCCCAAATCGACACTAAACAATAGGAAATAAGAGTCACTAATGGCCCTTGGCCTTATTACATTTTAAATAGTGAAAAGATAAAGTCCTATCTACTTGGTCCCTGAAGGACCTTCCCCAAATTCATCGAACAGCTTCCCAGCTCGTGAAGTGCCAGCAACAGGTAGGCCATGGCTAGATGTCCACCTTCGTTCCCCTCAGCATTCTAACAGTCTTCGACCCTCTTGAGAAACTTTCTTTCCAGCTCCACTATGCCTAGCTCCAAGTATCCCAGTCGCTTGTTGACACTGACAGCCATGTCCTCCCACTCCTATAGTAACTTTTGATTGGCTTCTTGTATCTCACGGTGCTCGCTTTTGCACTCCCGGATCCTCTTGCGCAGTTGGTTATATTTGACATGTGCCTCAGGCTTTTCATCTATGATCCTGTGACCTCGAACAAACCAGGATGGTTCAGACCATCATGATTATCCTCCAACCAGCCAGAATAGTAGGGAGTAAAACCGGCATGGTATCTATCTGGTTTGATGGTATCCTTCTCCATGATGATCTTGTAGTGCCACATATGCTGAGCTTGGCACTTGTAAGGGCTATCATCATTCTGGAAGTCAGCTTGGAAGTGACTCATCTTGTCGACCCAGGGTACAACCTGCTTCCTACCAGCTTGCCTTATAACCCGGAGAAGGACGTAAGGGTATGTTCCTCTCAGACCGATTAATATGAGAAAATGTGCGTCTCTAGATCGGGTGATGAATTCTTCGATCGGAAACCACTCGAACATCCATTGTACTTGCTCCTCGGTCAAATTATCAAACAGTTCAAACCATCCTTTGGCAACCTCTGGCTGAGCAAGCATATCAGGGATATAATTCATTCGCTTTGGGTGATGGAAAGCGATATGATTGTCCCAGTACCTTCGTTGAATCTCTTGCCGGTATTCACCCATTTGTAGATGCTCCATGAGCCAAAGTTGAAGTAGCAAATTGCAGCCTTCGAAGTGACCAGCTCCCCGCTGACACTTCTCTAGGGCACGGTATATTTCTGCAATGATTGTGGGCACAATGCTGAATGGTTGCCCATCAATTCCTTCCATTAAGGTCTTAGTGACCATGGCTAGTCTGGTGTGGATTCTTGCTTTCTTCATTGGAAACACAATCAACCCTAGGAAATAGAACATGAACACAAAGACCCTTCAATGAATGTGCCCTAATGATGTGATGGAAAACTTATCAGGATAGGTACGGTAGGATTTGCTATGTGTCATGACCCAAACCGGATGGGCCGCGACGGGCACCCGGTGCCTTACTCAACCGAGTACCAATGTAACATATCTTTCTTATCATACTATCATGAGTAAATGAGCCAGAAACCCTTTCATGAGATAAAAAGAATAAAACGTAAGGGAATACTCAACATATGACGACCCAACCTGATATACAAACTTATACATGTGACATACGGGACAATAGGGCCGACACGACCATTTGTAAACTCAAAACATAGGCCGACAAGGCAACACATGTATCCATAAACCTGACATCTGTCTACAAGCCTCTAAGAGTAAATAAAATCATAAAGGTCGGGACAGGGCCCCGCCATACCAATCAATACATATCCAAAGCATACCGACCAAATAGGCAACTCCGGAGCAAGTGGAGTGCACCAACACCTTCGCTGAGCTGATAGCCTACTAGGAGGACTGTCAACCTATCAATCGGGACCTGCGGGCATGAAACGCAGCGTCCCCAGGCAAAAGGGACGTCAGTACGAATAAAGTACCGAGTATGTAAGGCAAGAAAGCATAAATAAGAACAGTAATGTAAAGAGAGATAGAGGAGATACAACCTGTAACATCTGAGTGCCTCTGGGGGATACTGACATGAAATGCATAATACATATATATACATAACATTTTAAAAAGCATACGCCTCTGTGGGCATCATCATCATCATATCGTACCCGGCCTCAAAGAGGACTCGGTAAAAACGTACCCGGCCATTATAAGGCTCGGTAGAATCGTACCCGGCCACGTGGAGCTCGGTAAAACCCAACTGATCAGTGGTTGCACAATAGGTGCCATACCCGGCCGACTATAGCGCGGCTCGGTAGAGTAAAATAGCTACTATATATAATGCATGTTAGACTCATGGTCACGTTCTAAACCTTTCAAAGTGACATAAGGTCATTACACCTTGGATTAACATTATAGACATCATACCATCAATATGAACCTTAGTAGGATTTAAGGATCATACACACTTGTTTAGAATAACTTTATAAGGAAAGAACAAAATGGACAATCTTAGTTTCTAGGAGTAGATCCATCATGAATTAACGTACCGTTTATGTTCATGTCACTTTAGATCATGCCAAAAGAAAGAAGTAAGTGCCTTAACATACCTTAAACCCGTTGATTCCTTAATCCCTTCCAATCAACTCTTCAAAAAAATCAACTCAATCCATCATAGTATAAGGAGATTCAAAATCAGTGCTGAGCAAAGGCTAGGTCTATGACTTAAGCTAGTAGCTCATTTACGTAAATTTGGGCAGCATCTCCCTTGTAACAAGGGCCTCCACCAATACCATATACCAACAACAACAACCAGAGAAATCCATCAACATATAAATGTCAATAACAAGACACCATATAACAACAACAAGTCACAACTACTTTACGACGAGCGGCAAGCTCCAATTGGAATCCATATAACTCATATCACCCCTTATAGACTTCTTACATTAACGTAAAAGTATCATTAACATGATAATGAAGTCATTTATCAATGATTCCATCCTTATAACATATATTTATAATTAAGGAAATAATCCACAACTCCAACTATCTTCAATTACTAACTTTGTTCACTAGTCCATGTGTACTCCATCCATTTAACTTAATCAACTTCAAGATAACCTTAAGCACATACAAGAACACAATACACATATCTCCTACAGTAACTTCAAGTCGAAATCCAAGTTATAAACAGCTTACAACAACCCTCAATGGCAATACAACACCATAGAAGAGACTTAAGCTAATCCAAGTATTATCTTGTAGTTTATCATCCTAAAAACTTAACCAACATACAATAAAGCTTAATCAAAATTAGTAGGCTTTTATACTCACCTAAGACAGCAGCAACAACTTGGAATTTCATCCAAATACAGCCCATAACAATCCTCAATGACAACATAACCTCAAAGAGGTGTTGTTCTTCACTAGAACTAAGTTTTGATGTTGAAATATGGTGTAATCACTTTGGAATCACTTCAAACCCTTGTGGTATATGTTTAGGAGGGTTAGGAGAAGTTTGGAGACGAAGTTTAGTTGAAAAATGAGCAAAAATAGGCGTCCAAATCGTTTATAAATTGAAGTAGGTCAACCACCGCCTTAGTGGGTCCCATTGGGAGCTGCTTGCGCAGTCTCGCGAAAATGCGAATATCTCTCTAGTCCGATGTCGTATTGATGAACGGTTTAATGCGTTGGAAACTAGACTCGTAGATCTTCAATTTGATATATAGATCATCCATTGATTCCAAGTATATTGGGAGAAAAGTGCATATACATTTGACCTAAATTTCAGCATATTATGAATGTAACTTGTGATGGCCTTTGCTAAATTTTGTTCCATAACTCGTTTGACTTAAAAACATAACACACGACTATCATACGACTACAATAACTCATAACTTAACCTCCTCATCATGTTAATCACCCTTGTCTCACCCCAAAAGAATATGTTATAACATTCCAAACTTGTCGATTTTCGACGGAACTTATTTTCCTCAATTCGTTTAGCGACTAAGCTTTCCAACCCTTTTCGTACTTGTTATTCATGATCTTAAATATTTGTAACCTCCAAGGTAACATAATTAACTTACTTTATTTTCTTCCAAATATAATCTCATTTCTGAGCTTACATCAATTAACTTATGACGTACTCTCATGTATGAAAACTTGGGGTGTAACACTATGATCGTACCTCTCATACAAATAGTCAAAGGGGATATAGGATTCTTTTAGGCATGTTAGTTCTGGATTCTTCTTCAGACCCATCATTTTGAGGAAGCCCCTGTCCTTGCGGTTCTCAAGCATCAACAAACCCGGAGTTTCCCATACCAAACCGGCCAATACTCCTATTTATTCTAGCAAGGGTGTCATCTCAATGTCCCCAAAGTGGAACACAACCTTTTAACAATCCTAAAACAATGTGGCAGCTTCTATGATTTTGTTTTTGGGTTGAATTTCTAGGAGGGAAGGTAGATTCCCTAGATATTTTTGAATGAAAGTTTGATCACTGGAGTGAAGATCTTTCCACCAGCTTAGCAGTCTTTGGTGGATATTGGTAACCATGCTGAATCTGGGGATTTCGTGCCTCATTATATGCAAGATAGAAGGGTTAGACCTTACCCCCATCGGACTCGACTATTTAACATCAACAATAAACATTAAGCATTTGATTCTCCAAATAAATGCACAAAACTTGATGATGTCCGTTTGGGTTCAGGGAAACCGAGTGGACTTTGGACAAGACTATCTTAAAAGATCATTATGTGGACAACATAACTGATCCGGCTAGGTTTGACCATGATGCATGTATAATTTAAATGGAGTAAGGTTTCTATGGGGTTTTACACTGGTACCCTTGAGCGAACAACTCAAGGGGGAAGGCTCGGAACTGTCGACGGCACTACTGATCGACTAGTTTTACCGTAAATATGCCTTTTTGAATTTAGGGAGTAATGATATAGGAAGAGCACAACAACTCATTATAAGCATTGCTATAGTATTTGTTTTGGCACGAGTGAAGTATGATATTGATCATGATTATGCAATAAATAAAAGCATGTTTACATGTATTTACACGTTAAGAAAGCGGTAAATACAACAGTTTCATAATTTAAAGCAGTAGTAAAAGAAAGAAAAAAAAGACAAGTCAGTTTTGCAATGGGAAAAGGAAATTGAAAGTTTAAAGGAATTAAACAAGTAATTGCACATAAAGAGATATAAATTCACGAGAACAACCTGAAATGGTAAAAAGCCTAAAATCCCCAGCAGAGTTGCCATGCTGTTGCGCCCCCTTTTTTCCTTCCTCCCATCGGGAGAATCAGGTTTATGACATTTTGGGTATAGGGCAACTCGTTCCTTTTGGGAACTAGGTTTTGCATTTTTGAAGAGTCGCCACGTAATGATTTATGGTGCATCAGAACACCTTACAGGGTTAAATTATAACTAAGCTTTGATAACCAGAGATAGGGTAAGGGCTTTGAAATTATCCCAAGGGGAAGGTGTTAGGCACCCCTCAAGATCCACTAGTGTGGTTCCCGGCCAGTCAGTTATTGTGAATTTAGCAAATAGACAAGTAAACAAATAATGCTCAAGTAAGAGGGGATTTTGATACACAAATGCTTGGGAATAAACAAAGTATGGAAGAGCAATTATTGAGAGGTTGATTTTTGAAAAAAAGAAATCAAAATATTTTTTAAGACAAAGAAAGAAAAGGAAAGAGGGTCCTAGGTTTAATTATAATATGGATCACATCAATGCAATACCCGGTAATCACTCATCAAAAGAGAGGCTATGCGTGGTATTAGCGCGCCGGTCATCATATCCATATCTACCCTTTCCCACCCTGCTTAAGGTACTAAAGCGCGGATTGGTCTCGATTACTATTGCATGCTATTACCCATCCCATTCCTATCAGTCCCGGAGGTATTTAGAACTACTATTCCTAAAGGGAAGGGATATTAGGCTGATTGGTTTCAAAGGATAAAAATCTAAGGCGACATACAAAAACACATACTATATGTTGGAGAAGCATATAAGCAGATACAGGCTCAAATACACTTTCTTGAACAAAAACACATAACTAGCATGACTTACACATACTTTTTAGGGTCTGATTAAAATACTAGACGGGGGGAGTTTGATTCAGAGCCAGATTCATCAAATACCTCATATAAGAAGCCCAAATCAAGCTTTCCTGCTAGTTGGAGCAGTTACTAATTAACAGAGGCAAATTCAGTTCTAGTGTTGTTATTACCTAAGGCTTGCCTAAGTGTTTGGACAAGATCCTATAGGCATAATATCTACTTAATTCAGAATGCGGTGAAACAATAAAACGAATTGTTTGAGATCCCATAGGCATGGTTGCTAAACCTCATTAAACAAGTGAATTAGATTATTTAAGACTGATTCAGAATAGACTGATTTTAGACCAATTTCAGATTCTGCAGGCGATGGTATCTACTATTGCTTATTTAAACCCGATGAACATGATATCTAACATTGAACGTGAATTAAATGGCTCATATTTATTTAAGAGTCCCTATAGGCATGATTTCTATATGTTACTGATTTTAGCATTACGAACATGACACTTATTTTAGCCGTTTAGAACCTAAAACATGATATCTAAGTGTCATGCAGAATTTAAATATGTTCTATAGGCAGGTTATCTAGGCATGACATTGACCATGAAGAAATTGATGTAAACCCTATAGTCATGGTGTCTAAGATGCAGATTTGAATACAAAAAATTTAAAAACAATCATATAGTCATGCTTTCTACCCTTGAACATACATGATCACCCAACCCTTTTCACTAGCCAAACCCAAATATATATTACAACTTATTACAAACCAGAAATACTGAATTACAAAATAAATAAAGAAAGAAAAAGCTACAACCATAGGAAAGCCTGATTTGACTTCGTATATGAGATATGCAAGGATTTTTGCCAATGCCATGATTTCAAAGACTTTCTTAGACCTGGGTGTGTCAGAGTTCCCTAAGGGCCTCAATAGGACCCCGGGCAGTGCTCACACCTAAGTTACACGACTAGAATAGAGATGAGTGCAGTGCGAAAATGCCAGCCCTCATGTGTCCAAGTTCAGAGGGAGCTCATCGGGTCCCAAGGCAAGGCTCACATGAGGGGGGCAGAACTTAAGTTCTAAGAAGATGGTGAGAGTGCAGGAACAAAATTTTAAAGGTTGAGGGAATAAAGGAGAGGAAAAGGTTGATGGGGGATAACCATTAATATTTCAAGGAATTAGTAACTTCACAAAGGGGGGGGGGGCAGGGAATTGAGAATCCATTGCAAAGGAGCCTGTACACTTAAGCATGGGCAAACTTTGGGCGTGGACAACAATATGAAGTGCTGACATGCCTGTAAATCAACCAGAACATACAACAGATTAGGGGACATTGGAGGTTGTGATCCCAAATGGATCAAGTTTGGGTAATGAACAACACTGTTTAATGATGTCATGCCCCAAACCAACCACATATACTAACTACATTAAAGATGGGGATTCAAAGTCCACAAGCCAATGACAAGTAATAAAAGCATTTATTCAGACAGAAGGGCAGAACATAGCATGCATTAATAATGGAACAATTTAAGTACAGACAAGAGGCAAACTGGAAGGAAAGAAGTAGTAAAGAAATATATTGTTGTTGAAGCTGAAAAATTAATCAGAACATACCAGTTAAAGAAGCAAAGTGTAGTAAATAAGTAAGCAGGACTTCAAAGTATAGCCTTGGCTTTCAGCCGGCTAAGCAAATAGTAGCACATGTAGTAATAAGAAAGAGAGAGTTTTCTTTTTGAGTGTAACTGTGTTTCAGAACCAAGAGTTCCTGTCTGTGTGTGTTAATAAGGGAGCATATATATAGTAGTTCGAAACTGTGTGAAATAAGGTAAGAATCACAATTGTATAGTAATTATGGAACTCAAAACCAATTAGAGCAAAATCAGTACCAGTACTCCCTTAATTTAAGGGAATCAGTTCAAACGGTAAGAATAAGTAACAAATAAGGAAAGAAATCAATGTACGACCAACAAGGAAAGATTTCAAATTCAGTAAGTATAGGGTAAACAATTAGGGCTAAGTTCAGAAAACTCTAATTAATGAGATAATCAGTAAAAATCAAGTACCAATGAAGCCAAGGTAAGGGGAATCAATCAAATTGAGTAAAAAAAATAGGGATCGAAAGTCTAAAGGAAAGTGTTCAAATCAGACCAAGAAATAGGGAAATTAGAATCAATCAAAAGAAAGTCATGAGTCAGTGTTTTGCATATAAATAAAGTAATACATAGATGGTTAAGAGTCGACATATAACTCTAGCAAACATGAGAGTCAAACAATACTGATTCAATGAGAAAGAGGCAAGTTTTGAAAAGTTAAGATGAGCACAAGCACATGGAATTAATGTAAGTTTATACTAAGAAACTGAGTACGTACATATCAAGGCAAGATAGTCACGACAAATCACAGAAACTCAAAACGAGAACCGGCCAGTCATGTTGATACACAAAACCAACAAAGAACCCCCTAAAAATTAGGGCTTTCAACATAGACGTGTTAAAGATGTAGCAGACTCATAGAATTAGTCAAGATATGCAAGAAATATAAGTTAAAACACAAAGAATTAGTTAACAAGGTTTTCAAAGAAATTCTGAATACCCTAGTTTTAGAAAAAGATGAAAAAACGCTTGAAACCACATGATTCTTGTAGAAAACCTTACAGACAATATAAAATATTCAAGAAACAAACTCAGATCATCCTAAATCTGTACAGATCTAGGAGATATTGAAAAGAAATTAGGGTTTCCGAAGAACCCATAATGAGACGAAGAAACATGTCCAGAAACTCAAAGATCGTGTTAAATATAGAATGATTCCGCTTGAAATCACACTGGACTAGCCAAGAATAGGTAGGATATGAACCCTATATGAGATTCGGCAGGGCCCTGGGCCCTTGAAGACCTTAGAGAAGGCAAGCATGGTATGAGGGAAGCCATTGGAGGCTTAAGAGATGATGATAGGTGACCGGGGATGGCTGTAGATGGGAGGACGACAATTGAAGATTACGGTTAGGTTGAGAGAGTTTGAGAGCAGAGAGGATTTTAGGGTGGCGGGGTTCTGGGAAATGATTAGGATTGGGGGTGGTTTAGGATTAAAAAAGGCAAGAATCGATACGGGCCGTTGATCTTTCAGATCAATAGCCATGATTTAATTGGTTCTGGGTCAGGTAGGTGTGTTTAGGATTTGGGTCGGGTAATTCGATTAGAAATTGGGGCTGAGGTTGGGCTAAAATTGAGGCTAAAATTAAAATGCCAATCTGGCTATAATTTAAACAGCCACTTTTTCCTATTTTAATTTATAAAAATAATAAAATAATTTATGTAAGTACATTAAAGGTACCAAAATGCTTTATAGTACATAATTAATTATTTAAAAATACCAAACCTAATCTCGTGAACATAAATGCAATTAAATTTTAAAAGAGGTCAATATAGCAATTATATGCAATTTAGCTTTTAAATTACTAAATAAATTTGTAAAAAATGTATAAAAATTTCCTTGACTATATTTTAACATAAATATGAGAATACAATAGATAAATTACCAAAATGATAGTTTTGGAAGTATTATTGAGATTTTATAAATAACAAAAGGGAAAATAAATCGATTTAAATCTTTAAAAATTGTGAAAAAATAATAAAATACTTATATATACATATATATGCTGTTTTGAAAGTATTTTGCATATTGAAAAATATATGTAGGAAAAAATTGGGTGTCAACAACTGCCCCTCTTTACCCGGGAATGATGAAAGAATTTTCGGGTAAAGATATGATGGCCAATTTTGACTGAGCGAAATGGTTTGGGAGAGGTCCAGGCCATACCCTAGCTTCCGAGCTGCCTACATATCCCTGGTCTTACAGGAATCAGGCCATGTATAGTTCAAGATCCGTCGTCGGCGGAGTATGCCGACGGGTATTTTCCAAGGACGGATGCAATATTTCGGGTTTGTCGAGTGAGTGGCTTACTGGAATGGTTAGGCTTGATGTGGCTGCGGGCACCAGAATGGGCTCCTGTTGGGACGGCCGTTGCATGCCGGTTTTACCTGCAAATAGAAACAATACAAGCATATATTGTGCATAAAATTAGACATAATGCAAGTTCCCGTCGGACCATGAATGCTGCCTTCAGACGGTTAGGATGACGTCCTGGGCCATGAAGCATGTAATAAAGGATTCGCAGGCTATGAAATGATGCTCTCGGGCTATGAAAATGGTGCCTCCAAACCATGATTCCTTTAAATAATGATATGCAAGAGATTGAAAAGGATCCTCAGGCCATGACATGGTGTTCTCGGGCTATGAGGATGGTGCCTCTGAACAATGATGCCTTTGGATAGGTTGGTGATATTTTAGCCCATGAAGGATGCAGTAGCATGAGGCGATCTTTTAGCCGTGCAATGCAATATGAGGCGATCTTTCAGTCTGCAAACGTAGATAAGGTGGCGATCTTTCAGCCATGCAAATGTAGATAAGATGGCGATCTTTCAGCCATGCAAATGTAGATAAGGTGGCGATCTTTCAGCCGTGCTATGTAATATGCGGCGATCTTTCAGCCATGCAAATGTAGTATGAGGCGATCTTTTAGCTATGCAGATATATGGGGCGATCTTTCAGCCCATACAATGTGGGTGGAGACAGTGTTTAGTCTCAGATGGAAGAATAGTAGCCTTATGCAATGCAGAAATGCAGATGGAGACATCGTTTAGTCTCGGAAGGCAGAATTGTAGCCTTATGCAATGCAAAAAATGCAGATGGAGACAACGTTTAATATCGAAAGGTAGAATAGTAGCCTTATGTAATGGAGAAAAAAATGCAGATGGAGACAGTGTTTAGTCTTGGAAGGCAGAATAGTAGCCTTATGCAATGCAAAAAAATGCAGATAGAGACAGCATTCAGTCTCGGAAGGCAGAATGGTAGCCTTATGCAAGAAACAAAATGGCAAATGGTAATAGAGCTTCCTTAGTTGATAGCAGATTGCGATATCATATTTCGTACTCATCCCTACAACTTTCAAGCATCATCATGGTTCATTAACAATAAGGGAATTTCAAATCAAGACTTCAAGTGTATATATACATAAGCAATAAGAGTCCTAATCACATTAAGTTTCTCTTCGACAATAAAGCATACTAACTCGCAATTCAAACATGATTTTTAAGTCACAACACCTTTAATACATTGGTCATACTAGATTATATTCTCGGAGGAAATCATAATATAATGGAAACAATTGGAATATATATTGAGTACAAACGTCTTTCAACACAACACTTATACTAGAATAATCAAATTTAGTAGGAAGGACTCGGAACATGGGAAATACAAAATTGAGCCAAACATAATCCCAACTTACGAGGACGTCATGGAATTCGATTCTACAAGAGGAGTTTAGCCAACATACCTTGCTTGAGCTTTCTTTAATTTACTACAACATTCCAAATTACTTAGTGACTTCAATATAACTAAGACATGACAAAATTTAACTATAATTAGGAAGATTCTCGAGGGTTCTACTCATTTGAGAATTTTATCAAACACTAGGTGTGCATTAAGATTTCAAGGTCCACCTATGGTGGGTTCCTATACCCCTCCATCAATCCCCACTTCAATAGGACACCGACAAGTACTCCACAACCTCCCTACCACTTTTGTTAGTACATGCATGTATATATAACAACTCTTATTCTCAAAACCTTCTCCCCCCATTACCTAATCCTAACCCAAATTTTGAAATTGAAGGTTAAGGCTAGAATCTTACCTCTTGGATGAAGATATTGTGAGTTATCCTTGAGAATTCTTCAAGACTTGAGAAAAGGTTGATGAACAAATGGCTAAGGAATTCCCCTTCTCACTCTAGACCACTTTCCTCTCTCTAAGATAACATTTTGAACCTTCTAAAATGGCCCCTAAGGTTGTTTTATAAAAATGGGATCAGGTTACTATACTAGAAAATGGACCCATCAAACACAGCTATGCGGTCGCATAGTGGACAAAAAAATAGATATGCATTCCACAAAATGTGCCGCAAAAGTGATGCCAAATATTGGGCTGCCTTAGTTCAGTCTACGGTCGCAAATGGTAGTAGAATCAGGTGGTCTATTATCTGGGGGGAATATCCTCAACCCTCGGGGTGCTCACCTGCATCATCAGGTGTAGAATCGGCTGACACTCTTGTGTGGAATTGGCTACTTAGCCAGTTCTTTGCTTTCTTCCTAGGTGCCATGTACTGATAATTAGAGCAATACACGAGTTAGAGGAGAAATAATCTTACAATCAGCTGTATCACACCATCTAAAATATCAAAGAAGGGTATCCTTCCTAAATGCCCAAGTAGCCTCCTAATTATTGATGTGGTCGACAATATACCGAAAAGAGGGACTCTACTATACACGGCTTCGAGACATCCTAGGACACTTTACAACCTTAGTCTTTGATACCAAGATTGTCACGCCCCGACCTTAGGGAGCATGACCGGTGCTCAACCGAGATACCCCGGTCAATAAAGCCTGCACAATGCCTTCTACTAGACTCACCCATGAATAAACAGAAGATACATTTCATTAGTTAGACAATGTGAGGTCATGTGAACAACACCAGTTCATTGCCATTAGTTACGTAATTAATAAGTCGCCAAAATATTATACTACACATTCATAGTTTAGAAGTGGAAGCATGCGATATAATTACAACATCTTTAGTTCAACTTTCCCAAAACAGAATACAACACACACTATGTCTACAGAGCCTCTAACAGAGACGAAAGAGTACTACGATAGTGCTGGCAACAAGGCCTCGGGCTATACCTCAAAATGCTATATACAAAGGACAATACATACAAGACCCCGAAGTGAAGTAGGGCTCACCAAGCATGCTAAGGAGAGGGTGTACTACTATCACAGATTAATGCCGCCTATTGTGGAGCCACCTGCATCCATTAAAGATGCAGTGCCCGGGGGAAAAAGGACGTTAGTACATATGGAATAGTACTAGTATGTAAAACTAACACCCCCTCAATAGAACGAGTAACAGTATAATGAGAAAGAAACATGGATTCAATGAGGGCCTCAAACAATTTTATAGTACCAAGTTAGGAGAATGGTAAATTTCAAGTAAGTTTTAATTCTTTTAAGTTGGGAGATCTTTAGTACGATCGGCTAAGCTGTCTCACCACAATGACTTGTGGGTACATGTCACCACACATCTTTCTAGCAATCATCTCATCCCATTTAAGGGTAATTATCTCAATGCATCAATCTCATCCTATATTCAGGGGAAAATCTCATCACCTCACATTAGGATTTTACACTGGCACATGTTGTTTCGGGGTTAGGTTATTTTAACCTACCCTTCCTCGGTAACTAAATGATACTCCCAAAGCCTTTATTATGTTATGGACCTATAACTCATTTCATAACAATTCACACATCTTTCCATTTCATTGGCACTAGTGGCCACAATTGTAATATCATTCTCGGCACGTCGACCGTATTTCATATTTGGTACTAATCCCTAAAACTTTCAAGCATCATCATGGTTCATAAACAATAAGATAAAATCAAATCAAAACTTCAAGTGTATATATACATGAACAATAAGAGTCTTAATCATATTGAGTTTCTCTTCCACAATTAAGCATACTAACTCGCAATTCAAACATGATTTTAAGACAACGCCTTTAATACATTGGTCATACTAGATTACATTTTAGGAGGAAATCACAATATAATGGAAACATTTGGAATATATAGTGAGTACAAACGTCTTTCAACATAACACTTATACTAGAATAATCAAATTTAGTAGGGACTCGGTCATGGGAAATACAAAATTAAGCCAAACATAATCCCAACTTACGAAGACGTCATGGAATTCGATTCTACAAGAGGAGTTTAGCCAGCATACCTTGCTTGAACTTTCTTTAATTTACTACAATGTTCTGAAACACCTAGTGACTTCAATCTTTTTAATGACATGACAAAATTTAACTATAATTAGGAAATTTCTCGGGGGTTCAACTCATTTGAGCATTTTATCAAGCACCAGTATGCATTAAGGTTTCAAGGTCCTACTATTGTGGGTTCCTTTACCACACAATCAATCCTCACTTCAATTGTCCACCCACAAATACTCCACAACCTCACTACCACATTTATTAGTACATGCATATGCATAAATAACAATTCTTATTCTCAAAACCTTCTCCCCTATTACCTAATCCCAACCCAAATTTCGAAATTGAAGGCTAAGGCTAGAATATTACCTCTTGGATGAAGACCTTGTGAGTTATCATTGTGAATTCTTCTAGACTTGAGCAAAGATTGACGAACAAATGGCTCTGGAATTCCTCTTCTCTCTCTAGTCCACTTTTCTCTCTCTAAGATTTCAGTTTGAACCTTCTAAAATGGCCCCTAAGGTTGTTTTATAAAAATGGGATCGAGTCATAAAACCAAAAAATGGACCCTCCGAACACAGCTCTACGATCGCATAGTTGAACGCAGAATAGATATGCGGTCCGAAAAATGTGCCGCAAAACTGATGCCAAAAATAGGGTTGCCCTAGTTCAGTCTACGGTCCGCTGATCAGCTCTACATCCACGAAATGGACCGCAGAATCACCCTTTAAATTTCTTCATGCAAATTTTGTAACGGATGGGCGGCCGGCAATACTACTATGCGGTCGCATAATTGACCGCTAAATGACCTCTAAAATTGGCCATTTTTCTAATTCACTACGCGGCGGATCTGCATTTCGTAGAGTAGTTCTACGGCCGCATAATGGACCGTAGAAACACCCTGTTCTGCAACAATTTTTCTTTAACTCCCCAACGCACTGCTCAACCCAAAATTTCCATAAGAACATGTACAATCATCAAACACAAAAGCCTATCTTGGCATCACGAAACCCGGGTTCTAGGTGAAATTTTATGGGGGCTTACATCCTCCCCCGCTTAAGATCATTCGTCCTCGAATGAGGATCAAAATCCGGCGTTAGAAACCAATATGACACAACTGTTATTTTACACCAATAGTTCCGAATTTCGACTAACTCCCTAATTTTCCAAATTATTTGCCAAATTCTCCTCTATAACTGGGCCTATCCACCTGTCAGAAAATCCCAGAAACCAATCCTAACAACACAACCATAACACAATGATGTAACACAATCATGGAGGTAACATCAGCCACAATGTCAAAAACATTATATTACCAAAAGAAACATCCTTAACATAAATTGTACAAGTGAAATATAATTCATAGAAGGTAAACTCTTGACATTTCCATAAAACACAACTACCTAAATACATAGTTATTCAAACAAATCGGGGTACTTCTTCTTGATCTCCTTCTCAGCCTCCCAGGTGGCCTCTTCAACTTGTTGGTTTCGCCATAGCACTTTCACGGAGGCAATACTTTTACTTCTCAACTTTCAGACTTGCCTATCAAGAATGGCAACTGAAATTTCTTCATAAGTCAATTCCTCATGAACCTGAATAGTCTCAACCAGAACAATGAGTGTCGGGTCTCCAACTACCTTCTTCAACATAGACATATGAAATATCGGGTGCACTAAGGACATCTCTGGAGGTAGTCCAAGCATGTAAGCCACCTGACCAATCCTCTGAATGATGTTGTACGGCTCGACATACCTCAGACACAATTTCATTTTTTTCCCAAACTGCATTATACCCTTCATGGGGGAAACCTTCAAGAATACCCAATCATCCTCTTCGAACTCTAAATCCCTAAGACGTACATCCGAATAAGACTTCTGATGACTTTGGTCAGTTCTCAACCGTTCCTTAATGATCTTAAACTTCTCTATTACCTTATGCACGAGGTCTAGCCCTATCAATCTACCTTACTAATCTCAAACCACCCAATGGGAGATCTACATCTCCTACCACATAAAGCCTCGGATGGTGCCATCTGAATGCTAGCATGATAACTATTATTGTAAGAAAATTCTGTGAGTGGAAAATGATCATCCCAACTACCCTTGAAGTCAAGAACATAAGTGCGCAACATATCCACTAGTGTCTAAATGTTCCTCTCGGCATGCCCATCAATTTGTTGATGAATGGTTGTACTAAGATTCACCTGAGTACCCATGAACTGTGCCCCCGATCAGAAATGACAGAAATTGGAGTGTCATGCAACCTGACTATTTCCTTGATATACAACTGAGCATATTGTTCCGCTGTGTCGGTAGCCTTAACAGGTAAGAAGTGTGATGATTTTGTGAGTTGATCCACAATCACCCAAATCAATTCAAACTTGCAAGGAGTGCGAGGTAGTCCTACCACAAAGTCCATATTGATCATCTCCCACTTCCACATTGGAATTTCTATGTTATATGCCAAAACGCCGTGCCTTTGGTGTTCGGCCTTCACTTGCAGATAATTGGGAAATCTTGCCACAAAGTCCACTACATTCCTCTTCATATCATTCCACCAGTAAACTTCCTTACAATCATGATACATCTTTATAGAGCCCAGGTGCATGGAATACCTGGAAGTATGAGCCTTGGTAATGATTCTTTCTCGGAGACCATCTATATTTGGAATACATAATCGCCCTGGGTATCTTAGCGTACCATCATTCATGCCAAGAGAAAAATCCATGGTCTTATATTTATGAATCCCCTCCTTAAACTGTACAAACAATGGATCGTTGTATTACTTCCCCTTGACCTTCACAACTTGCGATAATTCGGCCCTATTTTGCACGATCACCCCTCCTTCACTAGAGTTCGCAAGACGAACTCCCAAACTAGACAACCGATGAACCTCCTTGGTCAATGACCTTTGATATTCCTCCAAGTGAGCCAAATTTCCCATAGATTTCCAGCTAAGAGCATCCACCACAACATTAGACTTCCCCGGATGATATAGGATATTGATGTCGTAATACTTGAGTAACTCAAGCCATCTTCTCTACCTCAGATTTAGTTCCTTCTGTTTGAAAATGTATTGAAGGCTTTTATGGTCCATGAACATATCCACATGGACCCCAAATCTTAAATGCAAAAACCACTGTTGCATTGGATAGTTCTTTTCATGATTCTTGAGTATCCTAGAGGCATTAGCGATCACCTTTCTATGTTGCATCCATCCACACCCAAGCCCGATCTATTATGTATCGTAATATACCACAGACACTTTTGTACCCACTGGTAGGGTCAACACCAGTGTCGTGGTCAATCTTGATTTCAACTCTTGGAAGCTCTTTTCACAAGTATCTGACCATTGGAACTTAATTGCCTTCTGCATCAATTTAGTCACCCCTCCAAACATTTCCTGTAATACCTAGCTAAGCCCAAGAAACTGCAAATTTCTATTGGAATTGTAGGTCTAGGCGAATTCTTCAAAGTTGCAATCTTCTGAGGATCAACCCTAATTCCTTCTATGGAGACAATATGACCCAAGAATAAGACAAATTCAAGCCAAAATTCACACTTCTAAAACTTTGCATACAACTTGTGCTGAAACAGAGCCTGCAGAACTGCCTGGAGATGATCGGCATGGTCCTCTCGACTTTGTGAATATACAAGAATATCCTCAATGAACACTATCACAAAGTAGTTGAGGTAAGGCTTAAAAACTCGATTCGTAAGATCCATGAAAGTTTTTGGGGCATTTGTTATCCCAAAAGACATTACCAGAAATTTAAAGTGCCCATACCAGGTTTTGAAAGTTGTTTTCGAAATATCTTGCTCCCTGATCTTCAATGGGTGATACCCCAACACCCTACAATTGATCAAACAAGTCATCTATCATTGGCAGTGGATACTTATTCTTGATCTGACCTTATTGAGCTACCGATAGTTGATACACATTCTCAATAACCCATCTTTCTTCCTTACAACGAGAACTGGTGCACCCCAAAGTGACACACTCGACCGTTCAACTGCTCCTTTAGTTACTTCAATTATACCGGTGCCATTCTGTAGGGTGGAATAGATATAGGTTATGTGCTAGACATCACATCGATCCTAAAATCAATCTCCCTGTAGGTGGAATCCCAGGGAGCTCATAAGGAAATACCTCTAGAAATTCGTTCACAACTGGCAAGGACTCAAGCGTAGGTTCCTTAACATCGGTGTCCGTAACCCAGACCAAATGGTAAATACACCCGTTGTTGATCATCTTCGTTGCCTTAAAGTAAGAAATAAACCTACCCTTTGACATCATATCAACCCTATTCGATTCAATAACTAGCTCATTTGGAAATTTAAACCTAACAATTCTGGTTCGGTAATCAAGCTGGGAGAAACATGAATAAAGCCATTCCATCCCTATTATTACATCAAAATCAACCATCCCCAATTAAATGAGATCAGCCATGCTGTCCTAACCACGAACCATGACAACACAATCCCTATAAACCTGCATGGCCATAATAGACTCGCCAATCGAAGTAGACACACAGAACGGCTCATGAAGCTGCTCTGATTCTATCCCAAATTCCATCACAACATAGGATAAAGTGGAACCAGGATCAATAATATCATACACATCATGAGATTGGATAGTCAATATACATGTGGCAACATCTGGAAAAGCCTCTGAACTCTGGCAACCCCTCAGAGCATAGAAACGGTTGGGTCCTCCCGAACTCTGTGCACCACTCCTAGCTACACCACGCCTTGTAGGTGCTAGAGTGCCTCGAGCTGGAGAAGGTGCTGCGGATGTAGTATCTGCAAAATTGGCTGGATGTTTTGCACCCATGCACATGCTCTAGCAGGACGAATGACAATCCTTCTAGATATGACCCCTTAAACCATACCCATAGCATATGGTTTGGTCCATAAAGAAGGCCCCAAAATGTATCTTCTACACCTAGGGCATGGGGGCCTCTACTGCTGTTGGAATTTCCCACCAGGACCCCTACTGGTAGGGTTCCCTGTTGCCCTGACCGTGCCTAAAATGATCCAGTTCTGCTAATTAGACCCTTGTGGCTATGCACTAACTAAAGACTGAGCAATGGACTGGGTTGGCCTTGACAACCTTCCCCTAAATGCCGACCTGCCACCACCATCACCACTAGAAGTACCACTAAAGTTGCCTGCGAACCTGACTATTTCCTTGATAGAGGTGGAATAGATGCACCCTCAGTAGGAGTAGGGATTAGTGCAGTCTGAGTAGGAGTAGTAGAATCAGGCGGTGTAGTAGTTGGGGAAATATCCTCACCCCGCGGGTGATCACCCGCTTCGTTAGATATAGAATCGGCTGACACTCTTGGGTGGAATTGGCTACTTAGCCAGTTCTTTGCTTTCTTCCTAGGTGCCATGTACTGATAATTAGAGCAATACATGAGTTAGAGGAAAAATATTCTTACAATCAGCTGTATCGCACCATCTAAAATATCAAAGAAGGGTATCCTTCCTAAATGCCCAAGTAGCCTCCTAATTATTGATGTGGTCGACAACATACCGATAAGAGGGACTCTACTAGACACGGCTCTAAGACATCTTATGACACTTTGAAACCTTACACTCAGACACCAAGCTTGTCATGCCCCGACCTCGAGGAGCGCAACCGGCGCTCAACCGATACCCCGGTCAAGAAAGCCTGCATAATGCCTTCTACCCAACTCACCTATGAATAAAGAGAAGATATATTTTATTAATTAGACAATATGTGAGGTCATGTGAACAACCCCAGTTCATTACCATTAGTTACATCATTAATAAGTCGCTAAAATATTATACTACACATTCACAATTTAGAAGTGGAAGCATCTGATACAATTACAACATTTTAGTTCAACTTTCACAAAACAAAACACAACCCACACTATGTCTACGGAGCCTCTAATAGAAACAAAAGATTACTACGATAGTGTCGGCAACAAGGCTCCGGGTATACCTCAAAACACAATATTCAAAGGACAAGAGGTACATGACTCCGAAGTGGAGTGGGGCTCACCAATTCAGCTGAAGAGATGGTGTAGTGCTATCATTGATCAATGCCATCTGCTGTGGAACCATCTATATCTATTAAGGATGCAGCACACCCGGCAAAATGGACGTTAGTAGATATGGAATGGAATTAGTATGTATTATTAAACACCCCCTCAATAGAACGAGTAATACTAAAATGAGAAAAAAAAACATGGAATCAATGAGGGCCTCAAACAATATTATAGTACCAAGTTAGGAGAAGGGTAAATTTTAAGTAAGTTTCAATACTTTGAAGTTGGGAGATATTTAGTAGCGATACACCACCATGATTTTAGCATAGAGTACGATCTCAACTCGATCAGATAAGACGTCTCACCCCGAGATGTACACTCAAAACACCACTATGTGTGTGGCATGGTATCGGATCTCAGCCCGATCGGCTAACTGTCTCACCATAATGCCATGTGGATCGACGTCACCTCACATCTCGCTAGCAATAATCTCATCCCATTTAAGAGGAATTATCTCAACACATCAATCTCATCCCATATTCGGGGAAAAATTTCATCACCTAACACGGGGATTTTACCCCTAACTCCCTCCAACACCAGCACGTGTAGTTTCGGGTTTGGTTATTTCAACCTACCCTTCCTCGGTAACAAAATGATACTACCAAATCCTTTATTATGTAAGGGACTTACAACTCATTTCATAACTTTTCACACATCTTTCCTTTTCATTAGCCCTTGTGGCCACAATTGTAATAGCATTCTCGGTACGTCGCCTATTTTATATTCCGTACTCATATCTACAACTTTGAAGAATCATCATGTTTCATCAATAATAAGGGAATTTAAACATGATTTTTAAGTCACAACACATTTAATACATTGGACATACTAGATTACATTCTCGAAAGAAATCACGATATAATGGGAACGTCTTTCAACACAAAACTTATACTAAAGTAAGTTAATCATATCACCGTGGAGGTTAAAAATATTTAAGATTATAATTACCAAGTACCAAGAGGGTTCGAAGTCTTAGAAGCTAAATTTATCGAACAAAAAGGTTTCGTCGAAAGTATACAAGTTAGAATGTTATAACATGTAATTTTGGGGTAAGACTAGGGTGCTTAAAATTATAAGGAGGTTATGTTATGAGTTATTTTAGTCGTATGATAGTCGTGTGTTATGTTTTGAAGTCAAGCGAGTTGTGGAACAAAATTTGGCAAAGATCATCACAAGTTACATTCATAAATGTGCTGAAAATTAGGTCAAATATACCTGAGCTTTTCTCCAATATACTTGGACTTATAGGGTGATCTACCTACCAAATTAATATCGAAGAGTCTATTTTCTAACTCATTTAACCGTTCGTCTATATGATTTCACAATACATAGATATTCGTATTTTTTGCAAGACTATGCAAGAAGCTCCCACGGGACCCACAAAGTCGGTGTAAAACTCCAACTTGTATTTAAGTCAGTTCTAAGTCATTTTAACTCTTCTTTCTCGTCCAAAACAGTTCCTAAACCCTCCTAAATGCACTCCTAGGGTTCCTCCATGATTCTAGGGAGAAAACCTAGATAAAAACATGAATCCAATACTAGAAATCATGTGATGCTTGCTAGATCGTAGTTCTTCATCTTGTTGCTGTTTTGGAGGGTTCTTCAAAGGTAAGTAACCTTAGATTTCGTGTTTTTCATATTTATTAAGGTAATAATCAGTCCCTATTATATATATATATATATATATATATATATATATATATATTATATTTTCAAGGTGAACGACAAGTGCTTACACACCAACTTGAACATTAAAAGTTGATTCAAGAAGAGAATACAACACCTATAGTATTGTGGTGTCATTGAGGATAGTTGTGGGTTGTGATTGGCTGAAATTTCGTTTTTTATTCTGATTTTTAAGGTTAGTATAACATCCTCCTACATGTTCTTGAAGTTCTTTGTATGTTGGTTGCATTATTCGAGCAAAATACTACAAGAGGAGACTTAAAATAGTTTGAGATGTTATTATTTTTATTGGACTGTTTTGGAAAGGTTGTTTCCATGAACTATAAATGGTTGGAAACCCTTGAAAATGAATCTCTTATGATGTTTCTATTCTAAAATATTGTCTACATGTCGAACTTGTTGTTGGTATTATGAGTATGAAGAGAAAGAACATCATAACAATGAAAAGTTGTACTTGTTGTTGTTAGATTGTTGGGCTATTTGAGGGTGAATTAGGAGATGAATATGAGGTTGGAAGTCCTCCAATTGTACTTAATGTCATTCTGGCTATGTTGTTTAGTTAATAAATTGTCACGCCCCAAAATCCGAGGGGCGCGACCGGCGCTCAACCGAGTAATCCCGACTGAGCAAGCCTGTTAGGTCTCATCCTACCCAAACTAACTCATGAATAAATAGGAGATGAACTCCATTAACCAAATTCTATAAACATATCAATAACGGTTTCCATTTCATTTTTCATTAGCAACATCATTCGCCATAATAAAGGAATTACAAGTTTTATACATTATTTCCAAACATCAATATTTCTCTTTTAAATTCCCATGCCCGACACTACCCACAACCTGTCTACGGAGCCTCTAAATATAACTAAAGAATATACAGAAATGCCGGCAACAAGGCTCCGACTATACCTTACACAAAAATCAAAATAAAACTCCGGACACATGCAGCCTGAGCCATGCAGGGGCCCCGGGAGAAGTGGGGCTCACCAAAAAGCTGATGGAAGATGAAGGGGGAGCTACGATCGGTGGGCTGGAGTACCTGCTGCGGATCCACCTACAATCATAACACGAATGTAGGACGTTAGTACATTTGAATTGTACTGGTATGTATAACAAACCTTACCCTGAGTAACCTCAAGCCATACACAAGTAATAAACAATAGAAGGAAGCAATAATTGAGTACATACAAGGAAGACAATTAAGGCAAACAAGTTAACAAACTCTCCTTTCCCCATCATCATTTCCACATTTCAATTTCACAATGTTCTCATATTTCATTTCAATAGTGATATCGATCACTTTCCACCCTTATTACCTCGGCCACCCTTATCACCACAACCCACACCTTATTACTTCGTGTTGCGGCGCGCAACCCGATCCCACCGAGCAATCACAATTCACAAACAATACCACAACAATAATAATTTACAAGGATAACCACAACAAGTTTTAAGAACAACAACCACAAATCCCAATAACAACAGCAACACAACTCACAAAAGGTTTAGGTGACTATCCATACCATTTCCATCTTTTTCAACAGCCCGTTATACCATTTAGATCACAACAATAGTTTTCCACGACTATCCACAAGGGATGTTATCACAGTTATTTCAATTTCACCAATTACGATTCCTCTCTATCATTTATTCCACAGTCCTTGCCACATAACACATTCGCAATCACAACTTAGTTTATTGCCATTTACTTGCACAATCATATCGGATGTCTTAACCAACAACGCATAAGGCACAATATGTACATGAATTCACAAATAGTTCACACAAGTAAACACATCCTGTTCACAAGAGTTTAACTTCACAACTAATTCATGGAGACATCACATACCAAGTATTTGAACACCAAACAAGGCGATTTTACAAAGGTTAAGGTTAGCCATACATACCTGAAGCTGGATTCCTTTCTAATTCCTACTTCCAATTCACCAAAATAATCTAGCAACATCAATATAGTACACGAATTAATACACATAACTTAGAATTGAAGTTCACAATTGTTAGTCAAACTCATTTAGGTTATCAACCCCTCTTTGCATACTTCTTTACTCCTACCCAATCCCTCCTACTAGATTTTAGGTTTTAAAGAACATGCATGTGTATTTAAACTTCCATTTTCAAGGATAAGTTCATGAGAATTCCCCCTTTTATTTAAAAGTTTAAAATCAATGAAAAAGGGTTGGGGATTCTACCTGCAAGAGTGGAGATGAAGACAAGTAGTTGGAATTTTCCGGGCTTGGATGACTTTGGAAAATCAGTTGAAGAGGATGAGACTCTCTCTCTCAAGAACCCTCTCTTCCTTCTCTCTAGTTCTACCCAGAAAATGTGTAAAAATGAAGTGTTGGGTCGTTTTATTGAAGAAGAGATCGGGTTGAAAAATTAGAAAATCTAGAGCCGAGTCGGGTCTGCGGTCGCACTCTGCGATCGCAGAGTGGAAATGCGGTCCGCATAATGGACCGCAGAAGTGCTCCAAAAACCTGACTTCTCTGCCTGGGTTTGCGACAGAAATGCGGTCCGCATTTCAGTTCTGCGGTCGCATAATGCGCCGCAGAATTGACCTCCACAAATCCCTGAGGAACTTATGCGATGATTATGCGGTCCGCATATTGATTATGCGATCGCATAGTGGACCGCATTTTCAACTTCAATTTTGACAATTCTTCTGCTTCACTCTGCGGAAGGAATGCGGTCCGCATAGCTGATCTGCGACCGCATTCTGGACCGCATAAATGATAATTTTCTAGAAACTTGATTCTTTTGATTTTTAAAGCTTAGATCACTACACATTCCTAACACATATTCGGACCTTGGCACTATGAGCTACTAGGTTTTAAGCACAAAATTTTACGGGGCCTTACATAAATGGATGAATTTGGGGTTAAAGGGTTCATAAGGAATTCAATCTGAGCTTGTTGCTCGTCGTGATATGTTGATGACTTGTTAATGAAATATTTTGTACCCTGTTGTTGATGTTGTTCTTATTGTATTGCCCTGGTTGTTGTTGTTGGTATATTGTATTGGAGAAGACCCTTGTTATAGGGTAGATGCTTCATAAATTTACATAAACGAGATACTAGTTTCAGTTGCGGACTTAGCCTTTACTCAGCACTAATTTTGAATCTCCTTGTGCTATGGTAGATTGAGTTGAGCTATTTGAAGAATAGCTTGGAAGGTATTATGGAATCAACAGAGTTAAGGTATGTTAAGGCTACCCCTTTTTTTCTTTTGGCATGATCCATATGATACAAACGAAACCAGCAAACGCATAATTTTTAGAAATGACTATATTCCTAGAAGTACTAGAGATGCCTATGTTCTTGATTCCCCATGTGTCATGTTATTATATCGTCTGTTCATGGGTCTTAGATAATACATAAGTTGATAAAGTTTATTTCATGATATTAACCTAAGGCATATTGATCTTATGACATCCTGAGAGATCTTATTGACTTGCTTCTTATGCATTGCATTCATTTATACATGCACATTGACCCATGGAAAGATGGAGTTATATACACATATATTATATGTATATGGGGTATAGGGAAGGTTATAGCATTATATACGCACCACCATCTAATCAGTTGGTATACGTTGGTGATTTCTCCCAACAAGACCGAGATGATAAGATCGGATGCCCTTAAATGCTTGATGATGTTATGTACACATTTATCTATGTATGATATGACATTTATATGCATATGCATGACATTATAAATATTTCATGATTCACAAGTCTATTCAAACTAACAGGTTGAATTCCTTACTCCGTGTTTCTTTCATGTCTTTTATATACTACTTTTCATTCCTTACATACTCGGTACTTTATTTGTACTAACATCCTTTTTGCCTAGGGACACTTCGTTTCATGTCACAGGTCCCGATAGATAGGTTGACAATCCTCCTAGTAGGCTATCATCTCAACAGAAGGTGTTGGTGCACTCCATTAGCTCCGGAATTACCTATTTGGTCAGTATGCTTTGGACATGTATTGATTGGTATAGTGGGGCCCTGCCCCGAATTATGACGTTTATGTACTCTTAGAGGCTTGTAGACATATGTCATGTATATGGATACTTGTATGGCCTTGTCGGCCTATGTTTTGAGTTTACAAATGAACATGCCGGCCTTACAAGACTGTATGTCACATGTATAAGTTTGTATACCATGTTGGGTCATCCTATGTCGAGTATTCTCTTAGGTTTAATTCAGGTTATCTCATGACGGCCCTTCTGGCCCATTTACCTATGATGATGTGATAAAAAGATACGTTACATTGGTACTCAGTTGAGTAAAGCATCGGGTGCCCACCGCGGCCCTCCGATTTGGGTTGTGACAGCAACTTACGAGGATGTCATGGAATTCGATTCTACAAGAGGAGTTTAGCCAACATACCTTGCTTAAACTTTCTTTGATTTACTACAACATTCCGTAACTCCTAGCGACTCCAGTCTAATTAAATACATGACAAAATTTAACTATAATTAGGATGTTTCTCGAGGGTTCAACTCATTTGAGCATTTTATCAAGCACTAGGTATGCATTAAGGTTTCAAGGTCCTCCTATAGGATCGGGTTATAAAACCATAAAATGGACCCTCTAAACACAGCTCTGCGGTCGTATAGTGGACTGCATAATAGATATGCGGTCCACAAAATGTGCCGCAAAAGTGATGCCAAAACTGGGCTGCCATGGTTTAGTGTGCGGTCCGCAGACCAGTTCTACAGCCGCAAAATGGACCGCAAAATCACTCTCTGAATTTCTTCGTGCCAATCTTGCAACGAAAGTGCGGACCGCAAAACTATTATGCGATCACATAGTTGACCGCAAATCGACCTCCAAAATTGGCCATTTTTCTAATTCCACGGAGGATCTGCCGTCCGCGGAGTTGTTTTGCGGTCGCATAATGGACCGCAGAAATGCCCTATTCTACAATAATTTTTCTTCAAGTCCCCACCGGACTGTTCAACCCAAAAAGTCCGAAAGAATTTCTAAAATCATCAAACACATAAGCCTACCTTGGCATCACGAAACCCCGGGTTCTAGGTGATATTTTACGGGGCCTTACATCCTCCCCCACTTAAGATCATTCGTCCTCGAATGAGGGTAAAAATCTGCCGTTAGAAACCAATATGACCCAACTATTATTTCACACACCAGTAGTTCCAAATTTTGACTAACTCCCTAATTTTCTAAAATTTTTGCTAGAGTCTCCCCAATAACTGGGCCTATCCACCTGTCAGCGAATGCCAGAAATCAGCCCTAACAATGTAACCATAACACAACAATGTATCACAATCATGGAGGAAATACCGACCATAATGTCATAAACATTATATTACCAAAAAAAACACCCTTAACATAAATTGCACAAGTGCAATATAATTCATAGAAGGTAAACACTTGACATTTCCATATAACACGGCTACCTAAATTCATAGTTCTTCAAATAAATTAGGGTACTTCCTCTTCATCTCCTCCTCAGCCTCCCAGGTGGCCTCTTCAATATGTTGGTTTCGCCATAGCACTTTCATGGAGGAAATTTATTTATTTCTCATCTTTCAGACTTGCTTATCAAGAATTGCAATTGGAATATCTTCATAAGTCAATTCCTCATAACCTCAATAGTCTCAACCGAAACATTGAGCACCGGGTCTCCAACTACCTTCTTCAATATAGACACATGAAATACCTGGTGCACTAAGGACATCTCTGGAGGTAGTTCAAGCCTGTAAGCCACCTAACCAATCCTCTAATTGATTTTATACGGTCCGACATACCTCGGACTCAATTTCCCTTTTTATCCAAACCGCATTATACCCTTCATGGGGGAAACCTTAGAGAATACCCAATCATCCTCTTCAAACTCCAAATCCTTGCGACATACATCCGGATAGGACTTCTGATGACTTTGGGCAGTTTCAACCATTCCATAATGATTTTAACCTTCTTCATAGCCTGATGCACGAGGTTTGGCCCTATCAACTCTGCCTTACCAATCTCAAACCACCCAATGGGAGATCTACATCTCCTACCATATAAAGCCTCGAACGGTGCCATCTGAATGCTAGCATGATAACTATTATTGTAAGAAAATTCTATGAGTGTAAAATGATCATCCAATCTACCATTGAAGTCAAGAACAAAAGCACGCAATATATCCTCGAGCACCTAAATGGTCGACTCTGCCTGCCCGCCGGTCTATGGATGAAAGGTTGTACTAAGATTCACTTAAGTACCCAAACCTTGCTGAAATTTCTCCCAGAAATTAGTCGTGAACTGTGCCCCCCCAATCGAAATTGATAGAAACTAGAGTGCCATGCAACATGACTATTTCCTTGATATACAACTGAGCATACATTTCTGCTATATCGGTAGCCTTAACAGGTAAGAAGTATGCTGATTTCGTGAGTCGATCTATAATCACCCAAATTGAGTCGAACTTACAAGGAGTGCGAGGTATTCCTACCACAAAGTTTATATTGTTCATCTCCCACTTCCATATTGGAATTTCTACGTTATGTGCCAACCTACCGGGCTATTGGTGTTCGGCCTTCACTTGCTGACAATTTAGGCATCTTGACACTCTGCTACATTCCTCTTCATATCATTCTACCAATAAACTTCCTTAAGATCATGATACATCTTTGTAGAGCCCGGGTTCACGCAATACCTAGAAGTATGAGCCTCGATTATAATTCTTTCCTGGAGACCATCTATATTTGGAACACATAATCGCCCTTGGTACCTTAGCGTACCATCATCCATGCTAAGAGAGAAAACCATGGTCTTATGTTTATGAATCCCCTCCTTCAATTGTACCAACAATGGATCGTTGTATTGCTTCTCCTTGACCTCCATAACCAGCGATGATTCAGCCCTATTTTGTATGATCACCCCTCCTTTACTAGAGTCTGCAAGAAGAACTCCCAAACTAGCCAATTGATGAACATCCTTGGCCAACGGCCTTTGATATGCCTCTAAGTGAACCAAACTACCCATAGATTCCCGGCTAAGAGCATCTGCCACAACATTAGCCTTCCCCGGATGATATAGGATATCGATGTTGTAATCCTTGAGTAACGCAAGCCATCTTCTCTGCCTCAGATTTAATTCTTTATATTTGAAAATGTGTTGAAGGCTCTTGTGGTCTGTGAATATATCCATATAGACCCCATACAAATAATGACGCCAAATCTTCAATGCAAAAACCTCCTAAGATATCATGTGTTATGAGTTATCCTTGTGAATTCTTCAGGACTGAGCAAAGATTGATGAACAAATACCTTAGGAATTCCTCTTCTCATTGTAGACCATTTTCTTCTCTATAAGATATCAGATTGAACCTCCTAAAATGGCCCCTAAGGTTTATTTCTATAAAAATAGGATCGACTTATAAAACCATTGTCACACCTCCTTTTTACACACCACCCCCGAAGGATAGTGCATGAGGGAGTTTTTCCACTTTAAGTGACATAATTCGAAATGAGATTATTTAATGATCAGAGTCGCCACTTGGGATAGTTTATTTGGTGTCCCAAGTCACCGGTTTATTTTGAATCCCAAATCGAGGAAAATTTCGACTTTCCTTTTGAAGTCTGCGAACCAAAAATTCAGAATAAGGAATTCTGTTAACCGGGGGGAAGGTGTTAGGCACCCCCGGATTCCGTGGTTCAAGCACGGTCTCTTAAACTATTATATTTGGCTAAAAATATGATTTTTATACATGTTGTAACTTATGTGCTTTTTAACTTTAAACCGCTTTTATTATTATTATTTTAAAGAGAATTGCAACGTCATGAAAACGCGTCTCGAACCACGTCACATAAATGCACCCGAAGTTTCCGACACATTTCGACTTTGTTGAGATTTTGGATTTGGGTCACATAAATGTGCACCCGTATTTAGGAAGGTAAAATTATTTAATGACGGCCCTAAAGCGACTAGCGTATTTTTAACATTGAGGAAGGCCGTGAAATTCGCTAAACGGCCCATCCCGAATGCTAAGTATTTTAATATAGACATTTAAAAAGGGCCCCGCAATTTAAGCATTTTTGTTTGGCAAGGCTCATCTCACCTTATTATTTAAAGATCAACCTAAAGCGAACTACGATTTTCTATTTATGTTTTGTCTATAAAAGGGCCTAATTAATTTACATTTAAAGTCCGGACTTCAAATTCAAGTCCGGATTCAAACAAGAGGGGAGAACCTCTTAATTTGAATCCGCTACCTAACTCGAAAGCCCAAATTTATATTACAAATTAACCCCTATATTCCTAGTATGATTTTAAAGGACTTTTGGCTTCTAGTATTTTTGGGCCTTGAAAGTTTAGCCCAGGCCTGTAACGTGGAGTTGCCCGGCAACTGGGCTTCAGTAAAATTCATTTAAATCAGGCCTGTAACGTGAAGCCCAAACAATATAACTCAAGGTCCAACTCCTATCTAATTAGTGGTGGAATTCTTAGTGTTAACTGAATGTGGATTTAATTCATATGACTACTAGTCTGGACCAACCAAACAGTGGGAATAGAATTGATAGCTCATTTGCTAAATCTATATTGTGCTTGAGACCTGATTTTGTTTGCTTGAATGATATGCCAAAACAAGGATGAAATTGAACCATTTTTACATCCTAACTGATCTTTACTTATACTATTTGAGTTTCAACAAAAAGCCAGCAAACACGACACATTTAGGTACAAACTTTATTGAAACAACTCTTACAATAATGAACAAGCAATCCAAGTCCAAAATCTGATTAACTATTAACTAAAAAAACAATTAACCAAATTAATTCATTTCCTTTCCAATTAATGTAACATATTCAAATTAAGCATAAACAAACCAAATTAAGAGAGTTTTAAACTCATAAAATAACACAACAATCATATGACAGTCATGATTATTAAAGAAACAAGAACACGGAGAAAACCTTAAGCAGTCACAATTTTCGATTCACAAAATCTCCAACTCCGATTACAATATAAATTGAGCATTTGTTTCGCAAAGGACTAGAAATCGGAAACCGCGAACAAAGCAACCTTTCGAACTGAAACATACTGATTCGATCAACTCGACGGTGAGGAGGGGATGAAGAAGACCAGAATATAGGGGGTCGTTTTAGCTGCCCAGTGTATATCGAGTGTATATCGAATGTATATCGTGTATACCCCATGTATATCGAATGTATATAAAGTGTATACATCTCTCTCCTCTCGCTCTCCTCTTCCAGATTTCTCATTTTTTTCTGTCTCCTCTACAAAAATCCCATATCACTCTCACTCTCTCTCTCTCCCTTCTTTTATTTTGTGTAGTCCTTTTTCGTGTGTATATTTTCGTTCCTTCCTCCCCTATAGTTTGTGAGTGTGTTGTCTTTATAACTTATGTGAGGAAGTAGTGTTGAGTGGGAGAAGTAGGGGAGGAGGAATTGGGAACGTGAGGAGTGGAGGGTTTTGGGGAAAAGGGATAAAGTGAGAGGAGACAAATGAGAGTGAACGTAGGGACTGGAGCCCTAATGTTGTAATAAAATAAGTGTGAGTTATTTGTAACAAAAGTCGGAACTTTTTTTTTGAAAGCAATAAAATAAGGATTGCGTCTGTTTAGGAGGAAAAGGTTAGGGAATGGAGCCCTATATCTAAAATGCCAACTCAGGGACTGGAGCCCTAATATTGGCAAAAAAGGCGACTAGGGAATGGAGGCCCTATGTCTAAAAACTCAACTCAGGGATTGGAGCCCTAATGTTTGTAAAAAAAAATGACTAAGGAATGGAGGCCCTATGTCTAAAGATCTCAACTAGGGATTGGAGCCCTATGTTGGAAAATGAGATAGCTAAATTGTGTACCTATGCTAAACTGAACCGAGAAGGATTTCTTTTTTTTTAATTATAGAAAAATCAACATTTTTTTTCTTTTGAGAAAATAATTCTTTTAAACAAATTGTTCCAATGCCTCTTTTTTCTTTAAAAAAAAAATCGAGACATCCTCTTCTTTTTTTTTTTTCAAATTATCCTAGGAGAAAATTCGTCAGACTAGGTTTTCTATCTTAGGAGAAAGATTCACCAGACTAAGATTTCTATCCTAGGAGAAGGTTCATCAGACTAAGATTCTCTATCTTAGGAGAAAGATTCATCAGACTAAGATTTCTATTCATCAGACTATTTTCTATCTTAGGAGAAAGATTCATCAGACTAAGATTTTGATCCTAGGAGAAAGTTCATCAGACTAGGTCTCTTTTCTTATCTTAGGAGAAAAATTCATCAGACTAAAATTTTGATCCCAGGAGAAAGATTCATCAGACTAGGTCTTTTTTTTTATATCTTAGGAGAAAAATTCATCAGACTAAGATTTCTATCCTAGGAGAAAATTCATCAGACTAGGTTTCCTATCTTAGGAGAAAGATTCATCAGACTAAGATTTTGATCCTAGGAGAAAGATTCATCATACTAGGTCTTTTTATTTTTTGTATCTTAGGAGAAAAATTCATCAGACTAAGATTTCTATCCTAGGAGAAAATTCATCAGACTAGGTTTCTATCTTAGGAGAAAGATTCATCAGACTAAGATTTTGATCCTAGGAGAAAGTTCATCAGACTAGGTCTCTTTTCTTATCTAAGGAGAAAAATTCATCAGACTAAGATTTTGATCCTAGGTGAAAGTTCATCAGACTAGGTCTCTTTTCTTATCTTAGGAGAAAAATTCATCAGACTAAGATTTTGATCCTAGGAGAAAGATTCATCAGACTAGGTCTTTTTTTTATATATCTTAGGAGAAAAATTCATCACACTAAGAATTCTTTCCTAGGAGAAAATTCATCAGACTAGGTTTTCTATCTTAGGAGAAAGATTCATCACACTAACATTTCTATCCTAGGAGAAAATTCATCAGACTAGGTTTCCTATCTTAGGAGAAAGATTCATCAGACTAAGATTTTGATCCTAGGAGAAAGATTCATCAGACTAGGTCTTTTTTTTTTTTTGGGAGGAAAATCCATTAGACTAGGACTTTTTATCCTAGGAGGAAAAATATGAAAATCAATGGCAAGATTTTATGCATAATAACAAGACGAATAAAGGCAAAGATTTGAGAAACTTACCTTCGACGGCTCTCCTCTCCTTTTCTTTTTCTCTTTTTTTTTTAGTTTTCTTTTTTTTTCCTCTTCTTTGTTTATTTTTTTTTAAACCATTGTCCTTGCACTGCCTTGTTCCTGTTTCAAACAAAGAAAATTTTGTCAGTTTTAAAAATGGTGGTGGTCGGTTTGTGGCCTTGAGTCTTGAGCAGCTTGGCTTTTGCTCGATCAGCTTGAGTCGGTTTCAAGAGACTTTTGCCCTAATTGTTTCACACCTAGTACCATTTGTATTTATGGCTCAATCAACCTTATCCCAACTGGATATCTTTCCTTAGATGACCTTTTCCGATATCTTTGAATGACTTCCTGCTTTTTGAGTAATTTGTCTGTTAGGGAGAATCACCAATTTTGCTTGCGCCAAGTAGGCTGACAAGAGTCTTTAGGGGGAGACTTTGCATGAATCCTCAAGGCACGTTGACAGTAACAACTGAGTGCGCTGGCCAAATTTGCTTTATGCAACTGAAAAGCTGGTAGCAGATTTTGAAATCTTTTCTTGCTTGTTTTGACAATGACTGACTCAGAGTGGACGACACAAATGATGCAAACAAACAAGTATTAACAAAAAAATGCCCCTGTCGGAAGGACAGAAGGAAGAATTATTATTAATTTTTTTTTAATAACTAGCCTTAATGATCATGACATGCATTTTGGACTCAACGGCATGATCTATCAAACTAATCCAATCTTCCTTTTTACCATTCTTATGAGCTTTGAAGTCGAGCTTGTTTGTGCCAATTCTCTGCATCAGGTTCATGACTCACTTTTGACAAGTAGTGCCCGAGGGGCTTTCACCAACAAGTCTCTCTCATTTATTCATCTCTGCTTACCGTCTCCTTACCGTGCCCGTGAGGGTTTTCACTAGTAAGACTCTCTCTTTTTTTTTTTGGAGCGACTTGGCAGTGTTCTATGTCGCATGACAACCGTTGCTCATTGCATGCTCCTCTTGGCATTCTTGAAGGCATATCGAGAGGTCTTATTAGGAAGGTTTTTGGATAAGGTTGGAAAGAAGGGTCGACATGAAGGCTCAAAGTAGACTCAAAATAAAGGGGGGGTGTAGGCTTACAACTCTTGGAATCGACTCTTTCAAAAGTAAACATAAAAATTTTGCCCCAGTCTCAGATACAGGGAATTTTTTTTTTTGGATTTTTTTTTTCTTTTTTGAATTGTTAGTTGGTTGGACCGAACCGTGAGGCTGTCTACGTATCCTTTTTTTTAAAGGAATCAGGTCTAACATAGTTCAAACATATGACCTAAATTATTTTTCATCTTTCTTTCTGTTTCTTTTTTTTTCTTTTGTTCTCAGAACAAGTTGCCCCAACTTCTATTTTTTTAAGGGCATGAACCTTTGACTGTTCTTTCTTCTTTTTTTTTTTAAAAAAAGAAGTTGCTTTGCTTCCTATTTTCTGGGGCCATGAACTTTTGACAGTTCTTTTTTTTCACTTGAACTTTATAAGAATTGCCCCAGCTTGTACTCTTGGGACATGGACTTTTTTTTTTCTTTTTCTTTTTCACTTGAACCTTCAAAGAGCTGCCCCAGTTTGTACTCTTAGGGCATGTGCTTTTATTGTTGTTAAACATTTTTTTTTTTTACTTTTGACTCTAAACTTGATTCCAAAATTGGTTGGTCAAAGAAAATAACACTGGCTCAAAGGGGTGACAAAGGGTATAAAGTATTTGGGTAGTAGAAAAAGGACCTCCCAGCCTCGAGAATGCCAATCACGTTATCTTTTTGCGATCACATCATTGATGAACTTGCCTATCTTCTTGGCGTGTCTTGGTCACAAGACATTTTTTCATCCCTTAGTGACAAACTTTCCAACAAACTTCAATTGATTAAACATCCTCAAGCCCGATCTTCACAATGATTTGAAGGTGAATTTTACTCGACCTTAGTTCCAAAGTATTCCAACTCTTTATTCATCCTCAAAAGTATTGTTTTTTAGTTATCCAATTCCAAATTAAATCAGTTTCTAAGATCTGGCCAAAATTTCCGCATGCATGTCATGTTATTAGAACTAGCGCGAAAAGAACTAAGAACAGAATGACACAAAAGTACAAACTATATTTTGTTGAGTAAGGATGGAAGGGTTTGACAACAGAACAAACAACCTAAGATCGGAGTTACAACCCTAAAATAACCCAGATAATGAAAATAGCAACAGAACAGACAAACGAGACTCACAGAAATAGAATGGAGGGATAGAAGGGTTTGACCCAATAAAACAAATAAAATCTAGATGACAACCCTGAAATAACCCAGATAGTAGAAAAAACATCAAAACAAGCTGCCAAAATTTCTTCATAGTGAGGAGAGAATGAATTTTCAATTGTTAAGCTTGACATCTAGCCACAAATTTTCTCAGCAGAATCACCATGGCTTTCTCCATTTTTGGCAAATTCCCGAGAGGATTCTCATACCCCATGTCACCAGGGATAATCCCCATAAAGTGTGCATCATCATGTGCAGGTAAAGGATTCAGCGTGATATTTTGGGTGTCACCGTCTTGGATCATAATCAGATTTTCCTCGATCATCCTTTCTATTTCTCTTTTCAAATCCCGACAACTTTCAATATTGTGCCCTTGGGCATTGGAATGGTATTCACACGTTTTAGAAGGGTCAAAGCTTCTTGCACGTGGGTCCATATGATTTGGATGAATGGGTGCAATCATGTCATGCTGCTTTAATTTCTCAAACAAGCTTGCATAAGACTCTCCTATTGGTGTAAAATTATCTTTCAATCTTTGTTTCCCGTTATACCCCAGGCTTGGATGTGGGTTATAGGGCATTTGAAAATTTTGTGGAGGCTGGTGGAGATTTCACGATGCTCGTGCTCGCCTTCTGGGGTGTTTTGGTGGCTGGACAACATACTGGGGTGGAGCAACATGGTATTGTGAGTTCTGAGGTGGATAGTAGTGCTCAGGAGCATCATCGGAAAACAGACAAAGCTGGTCATACCTTCGGGATGCTCTCCTAGGACCTCTTCTCGACCCTAATGTCATCATGATTTCTCATTCGTGTCACCAGATTCAATTTGGACAGCCTGAGCTGCAGCTTTGAGAGCTGCCTGACTTATAATTCTGCTTGTCTTAAGACCGTTCTCAACCATTTCCCCCATTTTGATTGCTTCCGAGAAGGATTTGCCCACTATGGACATCACGTTTTGAAAATAATCTGGCTCTTGAGCCTGAAGAAAGACAGTGATTAGCTCGTGGTCATCCATGGGTGGCTTAGCTCTAGCCGCTTGCTCTCTCCATTTAATGGCATATTCCCTGAAACTTTCAGTTGTTTTCTTTTTCAGGTTAGCAAGGGAATTGCGGTCTGGGGCGATGTCGATGTTGTATTGAAACTGTTTGAGAAAGGCCTGTGCCATGTCATCCCAGACGTACCAGCGAGATGTGTCTTGATCCAAAAACCATTCAGATGTTACTCCCGTGAGGCTTTCCCCAAAATAAGCTATTAGCAATTCTTCATTTCTTCCCACACCTCTCAGTTGATTGCAATACCTTTTCAGGTGGGCTATAGGGTCTCCATGTACATCATACTTTTCAAATTTGGGAGTCTTGAAGCCGGGAAGCAAGTGGACATCGGGGAACATACATAGATCTTTGAAGGCAACACTCTTTTGACCTGCCAACCCTTGCATGTTTTTCAACTGTTGTTCTAAGCTTTTCACTCTTTGGGTCATTTCTTCTTGTACCATCTTTCGGACAGGCTTCTCAATGTTTGCAGGAAGATCAAACGAGTATGAGTGGTACTCAGGAGAGTGACATTGCTCTTGTTGCGTAGCAAATTGTGACTCATGACAAGGTTGTCCTTGGCCATTGGCCCATGCTTGACACATTTTGGTCATTTGCTATTTCAGTGTTCTATTTTCCTCAACCACAGTAGACTCTTGTTGAACCCTTTGACCCTGAGTCTCTTGAGCATTTGCAACAGCTTCGATGTCAGTTGTCATTAACATTTTTTCTTGGATTTGTGTTGCCAATTTACCATAAACCGACCACCTCAACTTTCTTTACAATTCAAAATAAAACACACGTTAGAATGGACTCCGTCAGTCCTTATTATTATTCAATATTTTTTCACCTTTTGTTTTCAATTTTTTTTTTCATTTTTTTTCGTTTTTTTTATGGTGATCGAACCTGATGTGGGTTGCCTACGTATCATATGGGAACATGAATCAGATCTTGCATAGTTCGGGAAGGTTGAAAATGGAGTAAATAAACTAACCTTTTTCTTGGTTGGAACTTTTTGAAAGAAATGCTTTAAAAGAAGAAAGGAAATATCTTTTTTTTATTATTGATTTTTTTTTTTTGCTTTTTTGAAAGAAAGGCTTCTAAAAAAACTTCAATTTCTTTTGATTTGAACTTTGGGAATTTTAGAAGTAAAAAAAAATATTTTTTTTTGAATTTTCATTCGTTTTTTCTTTTTCTAAAGAAGAGAGAAAATATTTTTGGATTTTGGATGTTGCCTCTTAATTTTCGAGAAAGGGACTATTAAGAAAATATTTTGGATTTTTGAGGTTTTATTTATTTACAAAAGTATTTCTAAAGAAAAGCAAAAAATTTTTTGAACTTCTATTTTTCCAAAATTTTTATGGACATTTACAAAAGAAAGACATCTAAAAAGTATTTTTTTGGATTTTTGTTTCTGATTTTTTTTTTTTTGATTTGTTTTTTTAAAAAAATACTTCAAAATGAAGGAAACCCGTATTTTTTATTTTGATTTTTATTGATTTTTTTTGCCGCATGAAAGACATTAGAAAGAAGGAAACTATTTTTTTTTCAAAGGAAAGATTTTTAAAGAAGGAACTAAAAGAAAATATTTTTGGATTTTTTAAAAATTGGGGTCGGAACCGATGAGGGTTGCCTACGTATCTCACATCCGGTGAGAATCAGACCCGCGTAGTTCTGCTATATTTGATAAAACCAAGCTAAAAAAAATCTTTCTTTTCTTTTTTTTTCAAAAATCCGGCAGAGTTTCAGTACTATTGGGTTTTCAAGACATGTGGTTACCCTCACTTATCCCTAACACTACTATTTTCTTTTTAACTCTCTCTCATTATTCACAAGCCGGTCAACATGCAAATCCGAAGCAAATAATGGAAGTGGCAAGTAGGATGGTCTTTTCATTTCAGGTCATCTGTCCTAGACGGACCCAACCCCGGTGTTGAGTCCCCTAGGTCAAATGCACATGATGCAAACAAACGTTCCTACTAGGGATCCGGCATGAGGCTTTGTTATACTAGGTTTAGCCCTGGGTTTATTGTTCTAGACCTGGCTTACCCGAGCGGACAACGCGAGCTGGGGGGGGGGCAGCGTACCGGGGATACAGAAGCTCCGCCGGCTTAGCAACTTGTCCGAAACTCGTTCTAAAATTGGGATAAGACTCTAACAGAAAAGAAGTCACACTAAGCGCACACTTCTCAGATGATTTAGAAGACTCAGAGAGAGGAGGGTTTTGTAGCAATTTATATACAGTTCACAAAATATCAAAGCGGTAAAAAGCGGCATTTAGCACATTAGGCTCAAACATATAAAAAATCAAATAATAAATAAAGCCAACTACAACAATTATTCTAAGCTCGAATTCTGAACCCTGAACCAGAAGTTCTGGGTTCTTGTCCCCAGCGGAGTCGCCAGAGCTGTCACACCTCCTTTTTACACACCACCCTCGAAGGATAGTGTATGAGGGAGTTTTTACACTTTAAGTGACATTATTCGAAATGGAATTATTTAATGATCAGAGTCGCCACTTGGGATAGTTTATTTGATGTCCCAAGTCACCGGTTTATTTTGAATCCCAAATCGAGGAAAATTTCGACTTTCCTTTTGAAGTCTGCAAACCAGAAATTCTGAATAAGGAATTCTGTTAACCCGGGGGAAGGTGTTAGGCACCCCCGGATTCCGTGGTTCTAGCACGGTCGCTTAAACTATTATATTTGGCTAAAAATCTGATTTTTATACATGTTGTAACTTATGAGCTTTTTAACTTTAAACCACTTTTATTATTATTATTTTAAAGAGAATTACAATGTCATGAAAACGCGGCTCGAACCACGTCACATAAATGCACCCGCGGTTTCCGACACATTTCGACTTCGTTGAGATTTTGGATTTGGGTCACATAAATGTGCACCCGTATTTAGGAAGGTAAAATTATTTAATGACGGCCCTAAAGCGACTAGCGTATTGTTAACTTTGAGGAAGGCCGTGAAATTCGCTAAACGGCCCATCCCGAATTCTAAGTATTTTAATATAGACATTTAAAAAGGGCCCCGCAATTTAAGCATTTTTGTTTGGCGAGGCTCATCTCACCTTATTATTTAAAGATCAACCTAAAGCGAACTACGATTTTCTATTTATGTTTTGTCTCTAAAAGGGCCTAATTAATTTACATTTAAAGTCCGGACATCAAATTCAAGTCCAGATTCAAACAAGAGGGGAGAACCTCTTAGTTTGAATCCGCTACCTAACTCGAAAGCCCAAATTTATATTACAAATTAAACCCTATATTCCTAGTATGATTTTAAAGGACTTTTGGCTTCTAGAATTTTTGGGCCATGAAAGTTTAGCCCAGGCCTATAATGTGGAGTTGCCCGACAACTGGGCTTCAGTACAATTCATTTAAATCAGGCCTGTAACGTGAAGCCCAAAGAATATAACTCAAGGTCCAACTCCTATCTAATTAGTGGTGGAATTCTTAGTGTTAACTGAATGTGGATTTAATTCATATGACTACCAGTGTGGACCAACCAAACAGTGGGAATAGAATTGATAGCTCATTTGCTAAATCTATATTGTGCTTGAGACCTGATTTTGTTTGCTTGAATGATATGCCAAAACAAGGATGAAATTGAACCATTTTTACATCCTAACTGATCTTTACTTATACTATTTGAGTTTCAAACAAAAAGCCAGCAAACACAACACATTTAGGTACAAACTTTATTGAAGCAGCTCTTGCAATTATGAACAAGCAATCCAAGTCCAAAATCTGATTAACTATTAACTAAAAAAAACAATTAACCAAATTAATTCATTTCCTTTCCAATTAATGTAACATATTCAAATTAAGCATAAACAAACCAAATTAAGAGAAAGTTTTAAACTCATAAAATAACACAACAATCATATGGCAGTCATAATTATCGAAGAAACAAGAACACGGAGAAAACCTTAAGCAGTCACGATTTTCGATTCACAAATTCTCCAACTCCGATTACAGCTTAAATTGAGAATTTGTTTCGCAAAGGATTAGAAATCAGAAACTGCGAATAAAGCAACCTTTCGAACCGAAACCCACTGATTCGATCGACTCGACGGTGAGGAGGGGATGAAGAAGACTAGAATATAGGGGGTCGTTTTGGCTGCCCAGTGTATATCGAGTGTAAATCGAATGTATATCGTGTATATCCCATGTATATCGAATGTATATCCAGTGTATACAGAGTGTATACAGCTCTCTCCTCTCGCTCTCCTCTCCCAGATTTCTCTTTTTTTCTGTCTCCTCTCCAAAATCCCAGATCACTCTCTCTCCCCCTCTTTTATTTTGTGCAGTCCTTTTTTTGTGTATATTTTCGTTCCTTCCTCCCTCTGGTTTGTGAGTGTGTTGTCTTTATAAATTATGTGAGGAAGTAGTGCTGAGTGGGATAAGTAGGGGAGGAGGAATTGGGAACGTGAGGAGTGGAGGGTTTTGGGGAAAAGGGATAAAGTGAGAGGGGACAAAGGGGAGTGAATGTAGGGACAAAGAATAGTGGATGTAAGGACAAAAAAGAATGGGATGGGAATATAGGAAGAGTGGGATGTAGTGGAGAGAGTGGGGGAAGTGGGTGAAGTGGGAAGTTAGTGAAAAGTGAGAAAAATTTGAATATGGTCAAAAATTAGGTGTTCACAACCATAAAATAGACCCTCCGAACACAGCTTTACAGTAGCAGAGTGGACCGCAAAATAGATACGCGATCCGCAAAATGTGCCGCAAAAGTGATGGTAAAAACTGGGCTGCCCTGGTTCAGTCTGTAGTCAGCAGACCAGTTCTTTAGCCGCAAAATAGATCGCAGAATCACCCTCCGAATTTCTTCATGACAATTCTGCGACGGAAGTGCGGCCCACAAAATTATTATGCGGTCGCATAGTTGACTACAAAATGACCTCCAAAATGGGCCATTTTTTAATTCACTCCGCGGCAGATCTGCGGTCCGCGAAGTAGTTATGTAGTCGCATAATGGACTGCAAAAATGCCTGTTCTGCAACAATTTTTCTTCAACTGCTCAATGCACTGTTCAACCCAAAAAGTCCATAAGAATTTCTACAATTATAAAACACAAAAGCCTACCTTAGCATCACGAAACCCCGGGTTCTAGGTGAAATTTTGCGGGGCCTTACAAAAGATTAATTATTTTCCTCACACAAAAAGCAAAGACAAGACGAATCCAAGTTACTATGATTTTTATCTTCCACCCATATTTAAGGGCCGGTTCTTTCCACGTGCGAGTTTCAAGCGTAGTTACATTCAAGATTTTCTGGACCCACTGCTCCAAGCCTTCAAACCTAGGTAGTACCCATCGAATTGCTGAAACAGGCAAAAGAAGGAGGGTCAATAATGATATGAGATGTTCTTTAGTATAAGAAAGTTCATATAAGGAACTTACGAGTGCGGTTCCATGATTCCGGAAAGGATGAAGCCGTTGCCAGAATGATATCATTAGTGGCAACTGAAACAAACTATTCCATCTACCCACGGTATTTGTTATCATCCATGCTAGATAGTAGAGCATGGTGGCCAGTTTGCTAAAATTTAACGTTCCCCCACGGAAGATCTTGGGGTAATAAAGTTTCATCACGTGAGCTAGGGATAGCTCATATTTCGTTTCTTAGCACAGGCGCCGAAGAAAAGCAATCATCCTCCATACAGAAGGACTTACTTTTGCCAAACACACCTGGTAGCGGAGGCAGAACTCCACAATGACGGATTCAAGCTCTCCACTCAGAGAAAATGCCCCCAAAGTGAAGGGATACGTATAGAAATACGTAAAAATCCTTCTTTGTTAAGGTTCCCGCTCCGCCAGATCAGGAGCGATAATGTCTAAATCCTGGCAACAACAATATTCCTTCACAACAGGAATACTGGAAGGACGGACGGAAGAATGGTATCTGTCAATGGCCCATGTTCGAGGGCAGCAGAAGCAAACTCTCTTTGAAGTATTCAGTTGTGACGAGACTTCTAGGGATGATAGTGCTTACTGTAGGAGGAGAAGCCTCACCGGCTTTGCCTTTATTCTTTGAGGAACTAAGGTTTTTAGAAGAAGAAGACATTCTATGTTAGAGAAGAAGGAAAAAAATTTCTCTTATGAAGAAATTTAAAGAAAGGTTGAAGAACAAAGTACGAGTTGAATGAAGAGAGTTTGATAGAGCTTTAATAATTGTGAGTTGTGAATGAAGAAGGGGTTTGATGCGTATAAGTGAAGAAATAGGCGGCTAAAATTATGGCCATAATTACCTCGATAACCGTCAAAACTAATGCTAAAACATGGGATGATGCGTGTTCGGGACATTAAATACGGAGAGACGTGCATCTAATCAGCTGTCAGAAAACTTTTCAGAGAGGGCCAGTGAATTTCCTGCCAAAAGAGGTATTTCCTACCAACTTTCGGGTGACATAACAATACACCACCGGGAAGCAGAGGGACTATATGTATATGGCGAAATATGTTTACAATAAATGATCGAATAATGAAGTGATGCATGGAGCCAAAGACAAAAGACAGCAGAATCTGAATGGGACGATCTCGTCTGTTACTGGAGAAACGTAATACTCCCAGAAGTGAGATAAATGTCGGCTACCCAGTAGCATTAGATGAGGAATATTCGATGGCATTAAGTACATGGTCCATTACAAGGAATATAACATTTATTGCCTACCATTGTACGTTCTTCAATGACCCTCATAATTGACAATAAAGAAGGGCTTGATCCTAGGACCTTATTCCCTAGATGCAGCTATAAATAGTAAGCTCCATTATCACTGTAGAGAATACGAATCTTCTGGCAAACATACACTACATTCTATTCAAAGCCTAATATAATTTTATTTTTTTGTTCTTTGATATCATTGTTGTTGTGCCCAGAAGCCTTGCTCTCGGAATTGCTATTTCTGCTATTTTATCTCAGTCTCATGGTTAAGTATTATATTTTATCTAATTCATCTATTATTTCAGGATCAAATTAATTCACTTGTCTATAAACCACGTATAAATTCAACAGTACCATTTTATGGGTAAACAGTAAGAAACTCAAATAACTGAGATTACTGGTTTAGCTTCCGATGCATTAAAGTTTTGCATCCATTTTTGTACTAAGAGAAAATGGCCATTAATGAACCATGATGCATGGTGCGGAGATTTAATCCTACTATCTTCTTTGCTAAACTTGACAATGTAATAGTCCACACCAAAGGTCAACTAGAGGAAAGTTTTTAGTTGTTTACCACAACTCTTGGATTTTTTTTTTGAGATAGTTATGGAAGATTATCTTACCAAGTAATTTAGTAATAACCGAGTATTTCTAAGGGTGGTAGATACGTTGCAACTCTTCCATTGATAGGTTAATTTGAAAGCCTCCATTTGTCTTAGCTTTCCCATGCGTACTGATTGTTGGGTTTGTTATTTTATAAATAATAACAAAAGAGGCGTGAATGGAAAATGGTGGGAAAAGAAATGGAGGGATGACCGCGACCTGGTCCGGTCTAGCCTGTTTTTCTTTTCCGAATTAATTTAAATTCGTTTTAAATTTCCCGCAAAAATTTCCAACAGCCATGACTGTTCTGAAAGGTTGCAAACCTCTTCAGAGGGTCACACCTATTCCAACAGCCATGACTGTTCTGAAAGGTTGCAAACCTCTTCAGAGGGTCACACCTGTTCCAACAGCCATGACTATTCTGAAAGGTTGCAAACCTCTTCAGAAACATCACCAAGCTGGCTATAAATAGACCTTCAAACCCCAGAATATTTGCTTACTAAATTTTCTGAATCTTCTTCTTCTTCTGCATAAAATATTCCAGTGTGTTTTACGACCATCGAGTGGTTCGCCGATCACCAGAGTTTTAGGTACCGATACACTGATGAGTTAAATCGTTCTATCTTAGGAGGATATATTCCACAACCTCGGGTACTTGAGGGGAATAATTTCCTTAAGAACACACTGTGTATTTAGTGGGCTAGATTTGTTCCTACAACGTTTTCAGAATTTATTTTTTTGAAGAAGTTTACTGTTTTCAGAATTTTATTTTATATTAACTTTCTGTTTTTGTTTTCAGAAAGATTATTATTTAATTTATTTACAGCAATACAAATTTATAATAATCTTAAGGAAATTATTGGAAATCGGTTGATAGAGAAGAAAACCAGTGTGGTAATATTTGTTTGTTACTGCTGAGAGAGATGAAATAAGTGATGGAATTAGAAGTATTGTTTTCTCCTATTCGTGCACTTTCTCGCCAATATATGGTGTGTTCACTTCTACAGATAATTAACAATATTAAGGAACTCATGGCCCATGAATCAGTGAGTGGCAAGGGGCCGGCGTGAGTTTAATGGGATTTTCAACCAAAATGAAATGACGTTGTTGAAACTAATGTCGTGGCAACGTTGGGCGTACACCGCAAAACCGAAAAAGTCGTAAAGTTTGGACACAATTTTTTAGTAAATTGTATTTCCACACGATCTTTACTAATAAGTGTGCACAAAATTGTGCTCATGTATACCTTATTTGTGAATAATTTTCTTTTTGTCTTTGTTACAAAAGAAAATTTGAAACTAAAAAGTGTTTAAGGTTGTAAGCATGAGGCTTACACTAATACTTGAAGTATTCGTGAGATTATCAATATAGTTGTCACGACCCCAAACCCGGTCATGATGGCGCCCTGCCGCGAGGCTGGGCAAGCCTGACCAACACCTTCTCAATACAACGATTCATCCCAAACATGAAGCAATAAGGGGAACATGGCAACTTTAACAATAAATTCTGAATAACTGAAAAGATAATGTACGAATAGAAACCACGACTGAACAAGTACTCCCAAGACTTGGGGTCACGAGTATAGAGCCTCTAACAAAAACCAAGTACAAGTCTGAAAGATGAAATACAAATGTCTGAATAACAAGAAATAACTGATAAGAACAGAGCAATTGGTCCTGCGGACGCTGGCAGCTACCTCAATGCTCTGGCACCTGGATAAGCGGCAACAGCAACGCTAAACCTCGGAAGCACCTGGATCTTCACACAAGGTGTAGGGAGTATGGGGTGAGTCCACCAACTCAGCGAGTAATAAGCATGCATAAAAACCCGAAGATTGGAAATCCACAATAAAGCACAGAGTAAAGCTATCTAACAGAGCTATACAGTTTAAACCTCAGAGATATGCATATAAAGCAACAATAATCAATGCATGCGATGCAATGCAATGCATGACCACTGCGGTACGTGCAGTCCGATCCATTTGGGTACCCGCGCTCACTGTGGGGGTTCAGACTCCGGAGGGGCTCCTACAGCCCAAGCGCAATATCATAGTAACATACGCTGTGGCGCACAGCCCGATCCACTATCAGTCCAGCTACATGCATACAAGCCTCACAGGCACATATATCTTATCATTTTTAGTTCAGTTTATTAGAAGAAAACATAGAATTAGGTGTCAAACCTCAATATTTACCAAATCATGTTAAACAGAGTTCTAGTGCAGGACTGATGTCATGAAAGCATGCTATAATGCATAGAAACAATGATAACGATCCTCACGGGATCCAATTAACCGGCACGCAGCCCAAATATATTCATAACCATCCAAGTAGGAGGTTTACCGGCTCATCTATAGCCAACAACACTGTATAATGCCACTCGGTCGGACTAAGCCATAGTCCCCAATCATAATCGACCCCGCACTCGCAGTAGAGTACGTGTCTCGCCTCAATACAGCGTCACAATGTGATATACCGGGGTTTCGAACCCTCGGGTCATCATCTATACCCATTACTCACCTCAAGCCGGCCGGAAACTAGCTCGAAATGCCTTTTCCCCTCAAATTCTCCTCTACGAGCGTCGAATCTGGCCAAAAACACAACGAATATATTACAATAGGCTAATGGAACATAACCCAATCGAAAGAACTCGAAAAACATCGAAATTCGCGAAATTAGCAAAACCCGAGCCCCGGGCCCACTTCTCGAAAAATTACGAAATTCACATCACCGGATTCCTCGTCTCGCCACGAGTCCGTACATATCAAATTTACCAAAATCGGAGTTCAAATAACCCCTCAAATCTCCATTTAATTCTCTTAAGTTTCAAGCCCTAAACTACCATTTTTGTCCATAAATTACTTGAGTTTTCAGTTCTAATCCTTGTATTTAACTTGGAAATAAGTAGAAACAACTCACCTTTGATGCTTGATGAAATCCCCCTTGAAATCCTCTCCAAAATCATCCAAACCAAATGAAATAAATGAAAGAAATAAACCAATTTCGTGTAATAAAGAATCTGCCCGTGCTTCGTCGAGTTGTACCTTGCACCTGTGCTATACAAGTTGTACATCCTATTGCTCCAGCAGTCATTTTCCGTCGATCATAACTTCTAGTACAGATGTCCAAATTACGAGTTCTTTAGCTTTCTGGAAACTAGACACGAAGGTCTACAACTTTCGTGTTTTGCACTTTTTGTGATTCCTTATAGATTACAAGATATGAGCTCCCAAAGTAGCCTACTAGCACCTGAAAATGCCCAGAATTCTGCTGCATTTCAGCAGCTTTTTTTTTTTTTTTTCAAAACCAAAAATGCCCGTTAGGCATCCGAAATCACCCCGAGGCCCTCGGGACCTCAACCAAAAACACAAACTCAACCTAATACTTCATTCAAACTTGCTCGGATCATAAAAACGCTACCTTAAACATCAAAAATCACCAAAATCCTAGAATTCGATTCAAACTTAAACTTAAACTTTCAAAATTCATATCCGATGCCGAAACCAACCAAACGACGTCCAAATGACCTGAAAATTTGTAGGCATATCCAAAATCACCTAACGGAGCTAATGCAACTTTCGGAATTCCATTCCGACCCTCGGATCAAATTCTCACCTATCGACCGGATTCTTCCAAAATTCCAGCTTCACCAAACCTAGCTAACTTTCCCTCCGGACCTCCGAATTCACTTCCGTTTTCACTCCTAAGTCACAAATCATCCCCCGAAACTAGTCGAGCGATCGGAAATCCGTTCCGAGCCCTCTAACTCATAAGTCAACGTCGGGTTGACTTTTCCAACTTAAGCTTTTCTTAAAGAGACTATTTGTCTCATTTCTATCCAATTTCCACCCAAACCACTTCAAACTCACCAAACACGCATATTAACATACGGGGAAACATATAACGGGGATAACGGGGCTAAAATACAATAAATAATGGGTCGGGTCATTACAATAGTATATGTAAAGATATATATATGTTAGTTTAATAAGAATAATATATCAAACTATTGAAATGTTTAAGTGTTATAATGGTTTAGTTGAAAAACCATTTGGAAAGGGAATTAAAATTCTCGTGATTTTCTACACTCGTTATAGAGAATAAAATCTTCGTGATTTTCTACTCCTGCTTCGAGATCAAAATGTGCATGACTTTTTACTCATTCGTTGAGATTAAAGTCTTCTTGACTTTCTACTTATTTGTCGGAAATTAAAGTCTAAGTGACTTTATACTCGTTTTGGAGATTAAAATCTTAGTGATTTTCTACTCTAATTTATTATTTGATTTGAAGATTAAAAACTTCATCGTTTATTAAATTTAATTGTGTCGCATATTACTCGGTTTGAAGATTAAAAACTTCACCATTTATTAGATCCAGTATCAGGTATTTCTCGGTTAGAAGATTAAAAACCTCACCGTTTATTAATTCTGATTGTGTCAAATTGGTTTGAAGATTAAAAACTTCACCATTTTTTATGGCTCTGTTATGACTCAACCAACAGTTCATGTGGTTGGCTCTACAAAGAAATAGAGGCGGCGTTTGAAGAAATATGTTTGGAATATGGCATTATTCACCAAACGACTGCCCCTTCATTATCGCAATCTAATGGAATTGCGGAAAGAATGAGTAGAACGTTAAAGGAGATGATAAAATGCCTTGTTATAAGTTCTGGTTTAACCCAGATCTTGTGGGGAGAAGCTATTCTTACAACTAACTGAATACTCAATTGAGTTCCCCGTAGCAAAACGGAATCCACTCATATGAAAAATGAATGAAAGGAAGAAAACCCAACTTGAAATATTTTCAAGTGTGGGGGTTATTTGGGTAAAGTGAAAGTTCTTAAACCCAAAAAGGATAAGAATCAGATCAAAAATTATTGATTCCGTTTTCATAAGATATGCAACAAATAGTAAGGCATATCATTTTCTGATTCATAAATCAGAAAATTCCGACATTCATATTAATACGGTAGTCGAATAAGATAATACTGAATTCTTTGAGAATATTTATCCGTATAAAAAGGAATGTGAGTCATCTAGTGAAAATCTTAGTGAACACGGGAAGAAGCAAAGGAAAGTACACCTATTGAGCTGAATCCAAGACGTAGTAAACATCAAAGGAGAACTACTTCCTTTGGACTAGATTTTCTGACATTCATGTTGGAAAGGGAGCCTCAAACATTTAAAGAAGCAATGTCTTTCTCGAAAGCACAATGTTAGAAAGATGTAGTCAATAGTGAGATAGAACCCATATTAAGTAATCATACTTGTAAATTGGTTGATCTTCCTCCAGGAAATAAACCTTTGGATTCTAAGTGGATTTTCAGAAGAAAAATGAAAGTTGATGGTACTATTGACAAATATAAGGCAAGATTGATTTCCAAAGAGAAGGTCTTGATTACTTTGACAGATGATTACCGGTAACAAGAATTACATCTATTCGGATGGTAATAGCGTTAGCCACCGTGTATGGCCTTGAAATCCATCAGATAGAGATTTGGAGGAAGAATTTATATGAAATTACCTGAAGGGTTCGTGGTTCTTGGGAAAGAAAAGAAGGTGTGTCGACTTGTTAAGTCACTTTAAAGACTAATACAAGCACCCAAACAAAGACATGCGAGATTTGACCAAATAATATTATCAAATGGTTTAAAAAATTAATGAGTGTAAACAAATGTGTTTACGTTAAGAATACTTCAAATCATATAGTCATTATTTGATTATATATGATATGTTGATGAAATATTTAAAATATGGGGGCTTTTAGCTTATGCGTGACAAAAGCCAATGTTAGACGTAATGTCTAAATTATATAATTTTTGAACTCCATTGATATAGTAGTTGGTGATGTTATTAACGTCAATACCACACAAGGGGGGGTGATTTGTGTGGTACCTAATTTTCGCGTTAGAAGAACCTGGTTCTTCTAAGTGTTCTAATTACAGCAGTTTGCAGAATAATAAGTACTGAAAGTAAAGTGCACAGAGATTTTTACGTGGAAAATACCTGGCTCAAAAGGTGAAAAAACCACGACCTACTACTCAGTAGGATTTTCCCAAACTCCAATAAATCACTGAGCAAAAAACTGCATTTACAAAACTCTTTGTAAACCTAAGGATTAACTCTAACCCCAGTGTAGCACACAACCTCAACTGTTGCCACACCTTCAAGTTAACTCTAA
>MU732968.1:114463-147313 GCA_026770625.1 Nicotiana glauca | reverse complement strand
GCTAAAATCTTAACTGATAGATAGAAACCAAACTGGATAATCTCCCAAAGACCTGGGGGTCATGAGTCTAGAGCCTCTAATAATACAGAGTAATAAAACTCCATATTACAAATGATCAAAACTACGGAAAATAATAAAGAGATAGGGAAGGAGTCGGGTCCTGCGGACGTCAGGTAGCTACCTCGACAACTCCAAATAAACTCTGAAGCAGCGACTAGCTCAGCTAAGCTCCCAAAATACCCGAATCTGCACACATGGTGCAGGGAGTAAAGTGAGTACTTCCAACTCAGCGATACTAACAGTAAATAATGCTGAGAAGAAAGAAACCATGTAAGAGTATTACATCATGCTATAAAATACAGTACAACACCTTTTAGACATCAGTAGTTCCATGAAAATCTTTTATAAAACATCTGGCTCAGTTTAAAACCTCTTTTGAAAACATCTCTTTCTTTTATTTCTAACAGTTAAGCACATTCATACGATATCAAGTAGTGCAAGTCTGCACACAAATCAGCCCCTCGGGCTCAGCACTCCTTTAGCAATTTACACCAGGGTATCTGGTCATCAAGGCAGGTAGTACATGTATGCCAATAATGTATGAGTGCTAGATGTCATGTCGCGCAATACAACCAGAAGCCAATGCATGAATGTACTGCAATGCACATGATGCTATGGCGTACAGCCAGATCCATTTGGGCGCCCGGCACTCACTGTGGGGGTTCAGACTCCGGAGGGGCTCCTACAGCCCAAGCGCAATATCAATATCACCCCCACTGCGGCGTGCAACCCAATACATGCATAGTTATGAATGCTCATAAGCCCCTTGGGCAATAGAAACATAGCAGCTCTCAGCTAAAAATGTTATTAAAACATCATTTAAGTTTTCAAATCTTAGAAAGATGGCTGATTTTCCAAAATAATATTTTAAACCTTGGACTGAGATAAAAATGTGCACGGTAATGCAAAAATAGTGATATTTATCCTTGAAGGATTTAAATATTCAGCACGAAGCCCAAAACATGGCATTTAGCCCAAATCATAATAGCATCAAGTAGTTTTCAATCAATCATACAGTAAAATCAACAACCGGGACGGACCAAGTCAGAATCCCCAATGGTGCTCTACCCCACGTGCATACCTGGCGTGCAAGTCACCATAATACAACACTATTATGTGCAAGTCCGGGGTTTCAAACCCTCAGGACATCATTTACAAGTATTACCCACCTCGAACCGGCGAAAACTTTAGCCCGCGATGCCTTTTCTCCTCAAATCGGCCTCCACGCGCATCAAATCTAACCAAAATAAGGAATACATTATAATATGCTAATGGGACAACACCCAATCGAAAACAATCGAAATATGACAAAAATCTCAAAATTAGCAAAACCCGAGCCTCGGGCCCGCTTCTCGAATTATGAATTTAACATACACGGATTCCTTATCTCGCCACGAGTCCGTACATACCAAGAATGCCCAAATTGGACCACAAATGGCCCCTCAAATATCAAATTTTGAATTTTTACTTTAAGCCCTAATTTCATATGATTTGGCTATGTTTTCATGAATTTCAAGGATGATTCTTCAATAAAGTCATGTATTTAACTCATAAAACTTACCTCCACCGATTCCTAGTCGAAACCCCTTCAATTCCCGTCCAAAAGCTCCCAAAGATTGCTAAAAAATGGTGAGAAATGGGTTTGGTTCACGGATGAAATGTTTATAAACTTTTTCCCCAGCCCCTGGAAATCCTTCATCGCGTTCGCGACCTCACCCACGCAAACGGGAAGACCAAAATCCCCTGGGCCCTTTTTTACTCTTCGCGAATGCGAAGCCCGTCCCGCGAATGCGATGCTTCAGCTGTCTCCCCTATGCAAATGCTGCTAGTGCCTCGCGAACACGAAGGCCAAAAACTCCTGAGCCTCAATTCCTTATACGCGTTCGTGTCTCATCCCATGCGAATGCGATGCACACCCAGCTATCCCTCCGCGAATGCGGAACCATATCTCGTGAATGCGATGACCAATCACCCAATGCCTACGCAAACGTGGCCAAGACCACGCGAACGCGAAGGCTTAATTTTTCCTGCACTGTTTCTACAATTTTTTGCAGAATTTCATAAGTCCACACTTCTCGAAAAATCATCCGAAATCACCCCGAGGCCCCCGGGACCCCAACCAAAAACATCAACCTACTCCAAAACTCGTCTTTTTTCCTCCGCCTTCCTCTTGTAATTGACCCTTTCTTTTCTGCTACGCCTATCCATCCGTCAGATTGACATCCAGCCGGGTGAGCGATAGCGGCTCCTGTTTACTAATAGATCTGCCGCCGCTAGTATAACAAAAAAAAGCACATAAGGATCCAGAATATTAAAATATACTGATCACTGATCAGGATCATATAAAGCCCGGTATTCCCAGAAAGGATAGTCGTGATGTCCCTTCATGGCCGGCCTTTTCAGTATGGAGCCGAAGGATACGAACTTGTTCCAGTCATCAAAACACGTCCATTAACACAAAAAATCATCAAATATCGACGGATTCAAGCCTAAGTTTAACTAAAACTTCCGAATCACACATTCGATCAAAAACCCAACCAAACGACGTCCGAATGACCTGAAAATTTGCAGACATATCCAAAATCACCTAAAGAAGCTACCGCAACTCTCGGAATTTCATTTCGACCCTCGGATCAAAATCTCACCTACCAACCGGAATTCGCCAAAATTCCAACTTCGCCAATTCAAGCCTATTTCTACACCGGACCTCAAAATTCGATTCCGATCGCACTCCTAAGTCACCAATCATCCCCCGAAGCTAACCGAACCACCGGAATTCATATCCGAGCCCTCTAACCACATAGTCAACTTTAGGTTGACTTTTCTAAAATTAGTTTTCTTCTAAGAGGCTATGTGCCTCATTTCCAACTAAAACCAACTCAATTCCACCCGATCAACTCAAATAGCGATATTGAAACATAAAGGAACACAATATAGGAGAAACTGGCGGTAACTCACATGACGACGGGTCGGGTCGTCACACCAACTTAATTAATCGATTAACTTCTCTTTTTAATACCTTTGAAATCTAGTATTTTTCCACCCAACTTTCTTAAATAGAAAGATCACCATTTAAATTCAAATTAAATAATAAACCATTTGTACAAATCTTTTGAAAACCATCCCAGAACCTGGTGTCACAAGTGCATGCGCATCTACTGATAAGGAAATAAAATAAAACATCCGTCCAAAATACAATGGACATGAGATAAATATAATGTGTTGAAATGGACTATACTAGTTGCGGTTCGCCTCGAATAATGCAACTCACCTAGTCCCAGAATCATCCGCATTGCTACGCCCAGTAGGCTGCTAGAGATACATATACCTGTGCAACAAAAATGCACAGAAGTATAATATGAGTACGTAAACAACGTGTACTCAATGAGTATCCCGCCTAATTTCAAAGAAGTAGAGACGAGATGGTCAACTTCGACACTTACTAGAGGTTAATTAACAATATTCTAAATATGTGAGGGGAAATCATGGATTTATGTAGCAGTTCTAATTCACGAAGCTGAAAAACAGGTAAAACACTTTCAACAATTAATAAAGGATTTTCACGGTTCATTCTTCATTATCTTATCAATTTATATCAATCCGCGTAGTGCAAATTTCACGTTTAAAATTCTCAAGCGACAATAACATGCGCAAATCATATCGAGGCGACGGCCCGATCCAACAGAAATGTAAATTGTGCAGCGCCGAGGGTCGAACGGCCCAAACCATAGATGCATCTATTTAATCTGCCGAGGCATTCGGCATGTTCCATAAATAAATACATACCCTGCTCGCGAATCATGCATGCGACGCAGGTGCACATAAGGATACATGCTCAACCAGTCAATTAAGAACTTATTGGGGAATATTTATCAAAATAAAATCAATTCTCCTTTAACAAATTTTAAAAAATGAAGTTTAGTCCTTTTAGAAATTTGCTTACTAATTCAATGTGATTTAAGCAATTCAAGCCATCAATGGGTTCATAAATAATCTAAGTATAACATGCTTTTGGGTCCTAACTACCCGGACAATAGCATAATGGTAGCTACGCACAGACTCTCGTCACCTCGTGCGTACGTAGCCCCTACAAATAGGAGCACATAATTAATTATTTCACCTATGGGGACAATTCCCCCTTACAAGGTTAGAAAGGAGACTCACCTTGCTCCGAAGACTCCTAACCGGCATTCTACATTCCTCCGAAGACTTGCACCACGCACAATGCTCCAAAAGCCAATGATTATACAAATACATTAATATATGCTCAATTAAATTTTGCAACCCAATTTGTAACAATTCCTAACTCTGAATGAAAAGTTGACAAAAATGCCCTTGGGCCCACGTGCCCGAAATCCGAAATTTCTCGAAGATAAAGTTTACCTATGATTTCACGAACTCAAATATAAGATTTCTCTTACTTCCATACTCAAAATCGTGGTAAAAATTCAAGAACAATAATTTTCTAGGTCTTCCCTCAAACCCCAAGTTTTTCTACAATTTTCATGCCCAAAATCCATGTATAAACCTTGTATTTAACTCAAAGCTGGCATAAATTACTTACCTCATGACAAGTGACAAAAATTGCACCTCAAAGCTGCTCCCCATCGACTGTAATGGAAGAAAAATGGGGTTGAAATGAACTCAACCCCGAATTTTTAAAGACCTCACTGCTCCAGTCATTTCCGCACTTGCGGACCCTGGACCGCTTCTGTGGTTTCGCAGGTGCGATCACCAGGCCGCTTCTGCGATCCACCCTGGCTACCCCAGCTTCCGCTTCTGCGCTTTCTTTTCCGCAGGTGCGGTCTCGCATCTGCAGCTCCCTGACCGCATCTGCGGTCCCAGCTCCCCTCACTAAAATCCACATCTGCGGTCTTCCTGGACGCTTCTGCGGCTCCGCACCTGCGGCCAAATCTTTGCAGGTGCGGAAATCAAGATATCAGCTGCCTCAGCTTTTCTTCAACTCCAAATTCGATCAGTTAACCACCCGGAATCCACCGAAGGCCCCCGAGAACTCAACCAAATCTACCAACCAATCCCAAAACACATTACAGACTTGCTCGAGGCCTCAAATCATATCAAACAATGCTAAAACCACGAATTACACCCTGATTCAAGCTTTATGAAGTTCGAAATTTCAAAATTCTATTTCCGATGTTTAAACCTATCAAATCACATTCGATTGACCTCAAATTTTGCACACAAGTCATATTTGACATTACGGACTTACTCCAGCTTTCAAAATCAGATTCCGACCCCGATATCAAAAAGTCCACTTTCGGTCAAACTTGTCAAAAACCTCCAAATTTCTATCTTTAGCCAAATGGCTCCAAAATGACATATGGCCTCCGAATTGACTTCCGATCGCGCCCCCAACTCCAGAATCACTATACAGAACTATTCACAGTCTTGGAATGCCGAACAGACATTGATAACACTGAAGTGCACTCGAAGCCAAACTTATGAAATTTCTTCTAAAATGTTAACTTCCACAATAGGCGCCAAAACACTCCTAGGTTATCCAAAACCCAATCTAGGCGTACGCCAAGTTCGAAATCATCACACGAACCTGCTGGAACCTTCAGATCTTGATTCCGAGGTCGTTCACACAAAATTGCAATCCTAGTTCATTCTTTCAACTTTAAGCTTCCAAAATATGAATTCTCCTTCCAAATTAACTCTGGACTTCCCGAAATTCAACTTCGACCTCACGTACAAGTCACAATACCTGAAATAAAGCTGCTCATCGCCTCTGATTGCTGAACGGAGTGCTAGAACTCAAAACGACTGGTCGGGTCGTTACATTCTCTTCCATTTAAACATAAGTTCGTCCTCGAACGTGCTTAGAACTACACTAGGGTAGTTTGAAATTGTTGCTTAACATCTAATGCACCTTGCCGTGCTACCACAACTCAGTTGATCTCATTAGCTCAATCAATTCTGAAGTTATTCTCTTTCATTCAATAGATACTTCCAACATACATAATTTATGCCCGAACCATTTCCAACATAAGATCGCCGTATCAATCACTACACAAACATAACTGCATAACTCTGATGAATTCACCTTGCATCACTTTACTCACCGGACCACAACAACATTTTCTGATCAACTTAGCCAAAATCCTAGTAATCCAATGCTTCCATTGCACCCTATGACTTACACAGGTCCTACTCCAACTTTTACAATACTGCCACGACGAAAGAGATGTGCAGAAGTTCATAACCATCTGCCAAGTCAACCAATCATTGATTCATACTTTTGAGGAGAAGCATTACCACATTCCGAGCCAAATAATGATCTCTGCTCCCTAATATACTTCATATAATCAGATTGCATCGATCCTAAATCCAATAATCTCGCCTCACCCAGTAAGAACTGCTCCGGCCATAAGCCATCTCGGACATGATCAAAACTCCCATATGATGCCACAATGTGCCAATAGGCTACCAATTAGGATGCGATACAAAAGGAAAATAAACTCAAAAAAGGAAGTTCAATTACCCTGCTCGCGAATCATACATGCGATGCAGGCAACATACTTAACAGACACCCCGCTCGCGAGTCATACGTGCGAGGCGGGATCACAGCTAATATGAGCTTTCCTTAGAAAACAGGATATAGAACACATAAAATAGGTATCGGGAACTATACTGAACATCACACTGTTGTGGCGTGCAACCTGATCCGAATAACATACCCATGGTGGCGTGCCTCCCGATCCACACATGGAACTCACATAAGGAGATGCCCATCGAGCTAAACTGCTCATTACAACAAATTACCGAATATTGTTCATAGACACACTAGGTATATAATATCATTCCCTGGGGACACAAATAATGCTATAATCCATAAACTCTGCACAACTGAGGTGTGATACAAGATCTGAATCTCAAGAGCCATTCTGCTCATATAACATCATCGCCACGCGGAACTTCAACACATAAAAGTTTACCAAGCCGTCTCATAACTCATACGGCGCAATACATCATTACCTGGAATAGTTGATAACAAAATAACACCTCGACTGTTCCTCCATAAGGAACACTCGCTGAAACAAATACAACTGGCCTGATATAAAGCCCTGTTCACATATAAATCAATCCATTGATCTCAAGCCAATTTCTGGTTGCATCAACTTGGCTAATAAACTTTCAACGGTCTATAGTAACTTCCTTTTCCTTATAACACATAAGAATAACCATCATAACCGGAGCAACCTCCTCAGTTCACAACCCAATAAACAAAGTGCCCTCCAGGCATAAATTCTCAAATTAATGATATTACCACAATCCTCATAATTGGTTTAAATCTTTAGTCAATCAAGTGACTACCTGTCACATTAATACCATCTTCCCATGGGACACGCTCCCACAATTTTGTGAAATGAATAATGGGTCCGCACATCTAAACCATCGGCCGCACTAACACTGAAAAAAGGATCAAGAATCCTTAACCAGGATACAAAGCCTCTTTCACAACACATCAATCTTAGGTGACGCTGAAGACAATACCAATTTAATTTAAACATTCCACCCTTTTCTTGCTTATCTGAGCTCGTGACATCCTTACCAGCACTAAGCTGCAACCTTGATACTCACTTCGAATTTCCATGCTACTCACTGCTCCCAATGTGCCAACATACAATAGAACACGATTCATCATAACTCCGAAATCATTAATATTTTATCACTTCATCATATAAGAACTTTTCACTTAACTCACTTCAGGAGAATCATAGTAACACACAGGTAAATTCCCATAACCTTAGGATGTGCAAATATATAAGTAGTGGTCCAAGCCACTATAGCTCTTCTGGAATCCGCTTCCACTTAACAAGCCATAACAGACGAATGCTTCTGAATAACATCAATTACGATGGCCGACAAGCCTCACACGTACCACACAAGTCATACACATAACTTGATCACGCGAAATGAACTGAACACTGGACCCACATGCCAATTCAACTATGGCTAATCAATCTACCTTCTTCCAATTTATCCTTTCTTGACGTAGAAATAATAGTAACTTCATTCAACACATAACATACTCCATCTACATTCACCCTGGGTGATATTGAATCACGAGACCATGCCGTCTCAAATTCCACGAACCATTTCATACCTCCCAATTGCTATATCACAAGCCAAAACATTTCGAAACATTCTGTGCTTCTTCTCAGAAGTTGTTTTCCAAGCTTGATTCTTAGTCATACCCATAGGCTCAAAATCGATAGGCATTACACTTTAATTCCTAAATTCACTAGGACCATCACTAAGAGCCACCCGATCTGACTAGGTCTTGAATATATTCTACCCCATAAATCTTATAACACACGAATACCCTCTCGACGAAGCACCCGGCGAAACCATTTCCTCTGAAACCTGCATCTATACAAGGCATAAATCTTGAATATTTTCCTAAATTTGGACATGAGCCAATAAGGCCAACCATAGCATGCCCCTAACAATTCATCTACTTAGTTTACCGCTTATGGCCTTTTCCCGTAGCTGGAATAACCTATCAATATGTAAATAACCAGAAATATCACGAGCAGTTAACTCTGCAACCCCATCATAAGCGGTGGGACTCTCCCACTTAGCTTGAAGACATCATACCACAATTCTAGAATTCAACCGTCCTCTTTATCTCTTATTGACATAACCTCGCGCAATCAACCGCCAAAGCTCTCTAAATCTTTTTGTACAACCCCTTCTTATATTCTAACTCATCTACATATTTGCACAACCTATTCCTTTGCTATATAACCGGTAGGATTCTTCACAGAAGCCTTGCACACCATGCGACTGCTAACCTGCTCACTTGGGTAACCCACCTATACAAGCTCTCCCTGGCCTCTTCCGACGTTGCTGCATTGTAACGACCCAACTGGTTGTTTTGCATTCTCAAACCATGTTCTCTTCAATAATCGTTTTTGCAATTGCTTTAGCTGAATTTTGACTTGCAAGGGTGGGTGGTTTGGAAGTTAGAGAATTTCGGGCAAGAATAGGCCTATTCGCTTCATTTAATATCTTCAAAAGGGCCAAGTTTGACCTCGGTCAACATTTTGGGAAAACGGACCCGAAATCGTGATCCGGCAATTTTTGATAGTCCGTGGGAAAATATGGGACCTGGGCGTTTGCCCGAAATCGAATTTCGAGGTCCCTAGCCCGAGTAATGGAATTTTTCGTAAAAATTGTTAAGTTAAGTTTCAAAGAATTAAATAAACTAAGAAATTATTGTTTTTATAGGTATCGGAGTCGGATTTTTATTCTGACACTTGGTACAAGTCCAAAATATCATATAAGACTTACCGGTAAAGTTTGGTGTCAATCCGAGTACTTTAAGGGCGTTTTGACCCGTTGGTAGGAAATTAAGAACTTGAAGTTCATTAAATTTGATTATTTGGTTTTGGGATCCCGTTCTGTGATTTAATAATGTTTTGGTTGTTCTGAAGGTTCGATTAGGTCCGACTCATGATTTCAGACTTGTCGGTATGCTCGGATGGGGCTCGGGAGCCCCGAGCGTCAAATGGTCGAGGTTCGAGCGAAGCTAGAAATTTAAAAGGGAGCAACATCTGCTGCTTCTGTCATAACCACTTCTACGGATCTTGGACCACAGAAGCAAGACCGACGAAGCCGTCGTCTAGTCACTGAAGCTTAAGGGGCCAGGCCCAGGGGAAACCGCAGAAGCGGTCCATCCGCGAAAAGGCCCTAACCGCAGAAGCGGTGGGATTTCCGCTTAAGCAGACTCGCAGAAGCGAGTAACGGAGCGCAGAAGCTGCCCAGTCCCTTTATCCCTTTTCCGCAGAAGCGGCCCGTTCCCGCAGAAGCGAGATTTCTTCCGCAGAAGCGGAAATCACAGGGGGTTAGAACCTCATTTAATTCGAGCTTAAGCACATTTCCCCCCATATCTCTATCAACTCTTAGGCGATCTTGGTGATTCAAAAGGGGAAGTTTCAGCATAACATTTTGAGGTAAGTGATCCCCACTCATTCTTAGCTTAAATACATGAACATTAGGTAGATTTAACGCCAAGAACATCAAATAAAATCAAGGGTTAGGCTAGACCTAGGGTTTTGGAAAAACTATAATTTAACCACCTAATTAGTTGTGTTATGAACTAAAATTTACGTATTAGTAACCCTTCGGTTATAGAGAATAATTTCCTCAAAGAAAATCTCGGAATTGGACACGTGGGCCCGGGGTCGGAATTTAGTAAACTTGCGGGAAAGGTTGGGAAATCACTTAATTAGCTAGAATTCAACCTTGTGAGCAATTATTGATTAGTTCTTGCCTTATTTAAACTAGTTGGTGCTTGTTCGGCTTCGAATTGAGCTTGGAGCCTAGTCTTGTGGTTGAAAGCGCGCTTCGGAGCGAGGTGAGTCTCCTTTCTAACCTTGTAAGAGGGAATTGTCCCCCTAGGTTTCGTGTTGAGTACTTGTTGCTAAATGCGGGGACTACGCACGCGTTATGTGACGAGAGCCCGTGCGTAGCGACTACCATATTAGATGTCCGGGTAGCTTAGGACCTATATCATGCCTATTAAATATGTTCTTGTGGTACATTGTTGACTTGAACACCTAGCATTTATTAGAGACTTAAAAAGGAGAATATGAGTTTATTTCTATAAATTGAATTGTGTTGATTTGATATCTTGCCTACTTACGTGTCATTTGATGTGAACTTGATATATATATTATCCTTAATTGTGGATCGGGCCGATCGCCTCGGTATGAATAGATGCATCTATAGGCGCGCCGTCGACCCTCGGCAAGTGCACATTTATTTATGTTGGTTCGGTCCGTCGCCTCGGTATTATGTGCGCATGTTAATTGTGGAAGAGCTTATATATATGCTTCATTTTGCCACTGTTTCACTTGATAAATGATAAATTTGATGTGAAGTATTCTGGACTTACACTACATGCTATAACCTGCCATTACTTGTAAATTCTTTGTTTAATCATACTATATTAACTCTTGCGTATTTATATATATATGTACTAATTGACCTTAGTAAGTATCGAGTCGACCTCTCGTCTCTACTTCTTCGAGATTAGACGGGATACTTACTGGGTACACGTTGTTTACGTACTCATGCTACGCTTCTGTACTTCAATGTACAGGGTTTGAATCAGGTGGATCCGGACATCACTCGGGTGCATATCAGTGATCACTTTCTGGGACTTCTACGATAAGCTGCCTTCTCCCTCATGCCGATTCGCAGTTGAAGGAGTCCTCTTCCTGTATTTATGATTTTCTGTCTATTTTGATTCATACAGTAGGACAGTGTTTTATATATGTTTTTTTGTTTATACTCTACTGGTCGCCCGTAGCTAGTGACACTAGGTTCTGGCACACACTATAGAGAACATTTATTTTTGGGGATGTATGACGATGTCAGTACTGTATGATCTTGCTAGTTTCTTTTATTTACTTGAAAACACTAGTATATTTGGTTGGCTAATTAATAATCGAGACTTAATAAAAACTTCCGTAGTTGGCGGGCCTAACTGTGGTGTTAGACGCCATCATGACCTAGTTAGATAAAATGGGTCGTGACAACATGGTATTTGAACACTAGGTTCACATAGGTCTCACAAGTTACGGGCAAAACTAATAGAGTCTTGTAGATCCGTACGGAGACGTCTGTATTTATCTTCAAGAGGCTATAGGGTGTTGGGAAAGACTACTCTTTATTCATTCTTCATCGTGCAAGAGTCAGTGTACTAAGTTTCCTCTTTTATTCTCTCACAGATGGTGAGGACCCGTACCGCCGACGTTCCGAACCCGGGAGGAGCTGCTTCCCCCGTCCCTAGAGGCCGAGGTAGAGGTCGGGGGAGGGCACCGGCCCGTGGTACGGGACGAGGGCGTCCAAGAGCTATTCCAAATGCACCACCAGCAGACCTTGTGGGGGATCCCACTACTGAGGAGGAGGGCGAGGCGCCCGCAGTTGTGCCTACTCTGGCGGATTTCATGATTGCGCCGGGATTCCAAGAGGTCATAGGCCGTATGCGAAGTTCATGGACACCATGACTCAGGCTGGTTTATTTCCAGCACATCCAGTAGCTTTACAGGCAGGAGGGGGAGGATAGACCCCTACTGCTCAGGCTCCAGTTCAGGCAGCAGCAGTATATCATACTCCGGATGCCCAACCCACAGAGGGGGTTCAGCCAGTTGCTGCGGCTGTACCCCAGCCTAGGCCAGCTGGAGAGTACGATCCGCAGAAGCTGCTAGACGGATGGACCAGACTTCACCCCCCAGTCTTCGGAGGCGAGCGCCATGAGGACGCTCAGGATTTCATCGACAGGTGCAGGGACAGGCTGCACGCTATGAGGATATTGGAGTCACATGGAGTTGACTTCACTACTTTTCAGCTTGATGGCAGGGCCTGCAGATGGTGGCAGTCTTATATTCTTTGCAGGCTCGCCGGTTCACCTCACATTACTTGGGGCCAGTTTGTGCAGTTGTTTCTGGACAGGTATATTCTGCCCTCTAAGAGGGAGGAGCTACGGTATCAGTTTGAGCACCTTGAGTAGGGTCATATGTCTGTGACCAACTATGAGGCGAGGTTTTCTGAGTTATAACGCCATGCACTCATGATACTTCCGACAGATGCAGAGAGAGTGCGGAGGTTTGTTGCTGGATTGCAACCTAGTATTCGATCGGGGATGGCCCGAGAGGTAGAGATGGGTACAGAGTATCAACTGGTGGTCGATATTGCTCACCAGATTGAGGGTTATCGTCATAGGGGTAGGGAGAAGATGCAGCAGGACAAGAGAGCTAGATTCCTTGGAGAGTTCAAAGGTGCCCCAACTAGGGGTAGAGGTCAGTTTGGGAGGGGACAACCCAGTAGGCCCCCATCTTCAGCACCACCACTTCCCGCCCGAGGTGCTCCAGCATGCCCCTATTTCAGCACCATGCCAGAGAGTTCCTACCGCCCGCCAACTATTCAGGGTTCTACCAGTAGGTATTCAGGTCCTCAGGGTTCTTCTGGTCCCTACTTCAGTGCTATGCCATAGGCTTCATATCGTCCACCAACTATCCAGGCTCCTCCCACGGGATCCATGAGCCACCAGGGACAGTCATCAGGACAGCAGGCCGCCGCGCCACGTTGCTTTGAGTGTGGCGATCTATTCCACATGAGTAGATCTTGCCCCAAGCTTTGGGGCAAGGCAGTACAGTAGGAGCAGCAACCCACGACTCCAGCTCCAGTGGCCCAGTCATCTAGAGGTGGAGGGAAGAGTGGTAGAGGCTGGTCCAGAGGTGTAGGCCAGACAGGGAGAGGTCAGCTAGCTACTCCTCAGTCAGGAGGAGGCAAGAAAGTCAGTACTCCAGCTAGATTCTACGCTCTCCTGGCTAGGCCGGATGCATTAGACTCAGATGCCGTCATCACATGTATTATTTCCGTCAGTGGCAGAGATGAATCAATATTATTTGATCCAGGGTCCACTTATTCATATGTATCATCTTTGTTTGCTCGTTACCTGGTCACTTCTCCTGAGCCCTTAGGTCTTCCAGTTCATGTGTCCACTCCTGTGGGCGATTCTATGGTTGTGAACCGGGTCTACCGGTCTTGTGCGGTTACTTTCTTGGGTTTTGAGACCATGGCAGATCTTCTGTTGCTTGATATGGTCGACTTTGAGGTTATCATGGGCATGGATTGGCTATCTTCTTATCACGCCGATCTAGATTGCCATTCCAAGACAGTTTCTCTAGTGATGCTAGGGTTGCCGAGGCTGGAGTGGAGGGGCTCCACTGTAGATACACCTAGCAGGGTTATTTCCTTCCTGAAGGCTCAACACATGGTTGAGAAGGGGTGTTTTGCCTACTTAGCTTATGTTCGAGATACCAATACAGAGTCTCCGACGATTGATTCAGTACTAGTAGTCCGAGAGTTCGCCGATGTTTTTCCTTCTGATCTTCCTGGCATGCCTCCAGATCGTGATATTGATTTTTGTATTGACTTGGCTCCATCCACTCAGCCTATATCTATCCCACCATATCGTATGGCTCCTAGGGAGCTAAAGGAGTTGAAGGAGCAGTTGGAGGAATTGCTAGCTAAGGGATTTGTTAGGCCCAGCATATCGCCTTGGGGTGCGCCAGTGCTGTTCGTAAAGAAGAAGGATGGGACTATGTGGATGTGCATTGATTACCGCCTGTTGAACAAAGTCACCATCAAGAACAAGTATCCATTGCCCCGCATTGATGATTTGTTTGACCAGTTGCAGGGTGCTAGGGTGTTCTCTAAGATCGACCTGAGATTGGGGTATCATCAGTTGAGGGTTCGGGATTCAGATGTTCCGAATATCGCATTCCGGACGAGATATGGCCATTATGAGTTCCTGGTGATGTCATTCGGCTTGGCTAATGCTCCAGCGGCATTTATGGATTTGATGAATAGAGTGTTCAGGCCCTATATTGATTCTTTCGTCATTGTTTTCATTGATGACATCTTGGTATATTCACGTAGCCTAGGGGAGCACGAGCAGTACTTGAGGGTAGTGCTCCAGACCTTGCGAGAGCAGAAGCATTATGCTAAGTTCTCCAAGTGCGAGTTTTAGCTAGAGTCAGTGGCATTTTTGGGGCATATAGTGTCAGGAGAGGGTATTAAGGTGGATCCCAAGAAGATCGAGGCAGTTCAGAGTTGGCCATGCCCTATTTCAGTGACCGAGATCAGGAGCTTCTTGGGGTTAGCAGGATATTATCGGCGATTTGTTCAGGGCTTCTCATCCATTGCATCACCTCTTACCATATTGACCCAAAAGGGGGCCCCATTCTGTTGGTTCGATGATTATGAGGAGAGCTTTCAGAAGCTCAAGACGACTTTGACTATGGCACCAGTTCTTGTATTGTCTTTCGGTTCAAGGACTTATACGGTATATTGTGACGTTTCTCGCATTGGCTTAGGGTGTGTATTGATGTAGGAGGGGCGAGTTATTGCATGTGCCTCTCGTCAGTTGAAGGTTCATGAGAAGAATTATCCTGTGCACGATCTAGAGTTAAGATATGGAGGCACTATTTGTATGGGGTGTCATGTGAGGTGTATACAGACCATCACAGCTTGCAGCATTTGTTCAAGCAGAGGGACCTTAATTTGAGTCAGCGCAGGTGGCTGGAGTTGCTGAAGGATTATGACATTACTATTCTTTATCACCCAGGCAAGGCGAATGTGGTTGCGGATGCCTTGAGTAGGAAGGCGGAGAGCATAGGTAGCTTGGCATTCATTCCTGCAGAGATGAGCCCACTAGCTTTGACGTTCAGTCCCTAGCTAACAGACTTGTCAGATTGGACATTCCAGAGCCCAGCGGGGTCCTAGCATGTGTGGTTGCACAGTCTTTGTTGTTGGGAAAGATTAAGGCCCGACAGCTTGATGATCCGCATCTGGCAGTCCTTAGAGAGACGGTGCTTCAGGGAGGCGCCAAGGAGGTTTCTATTGGTGAGGATGGTGTATTACGGCTCCAGGGCCGTGTATGTGTTCCTAATATTGATGGCTTGAGAGAGAGGATCCTAGAGGAGGCCTACAGTTTGAGGTACTTCATTCATCCAGGTGCTACGAAGATGTACTGTGACTTGAGACAACATTACTGGTGGCGGAGGATGAAGAAGGACATTGCAGAGTATGCAACTAGATGTTTAAATTACCACCAAGTCAAGTATGAGCACCAGAGGCTAGGTGGACTACTTCAGCAAATGCCCATTCCGGGATGGAAGTGGGAGCGCATCACCATGGATTTTGTAGTTGCGTTGTCGCGAGCTCAGCGGAAGGTTGATTCGGTGTGGGTTATTGTGGATAGATTGACCAAGTCTACCCATTTCATTCTAGTGACGACTACTTATACGGCAGAGAGATATGGCCAAATTTACATTCGGGAGATAGTAAGATTTCACGGTGTGCCGGCCTCCATCATATCAGACAGAGGCCCTCAGTTCACTTCCCATTTCTTGAGAGCTGTACAGCGAGAGTTGGGACCCATGAAGAGCTTAGCACAACATTTCATCCTCAGACCGACGGACAATCGGAGCGGACAATTCAGATTTTAGAGTATATGCTTAGGGCATGTGTGATGACTTTGGAGGGCAGTGGGATCAGTTCTTGCCCTTGGCAAAGTTTGCATATATTAACAGTTACCAGTCCAACATAGAGATGGCCCCGTATGAGGCATTGCATGGTCGGCGTTGTCGTTTTCCTATCGGATGGTTCGAGCCTGGTGAAGCTAAGTTGCTTGGTACAGATTTGGTCCAGGATGCCCTGGATAAGGTTAAGTTGATTCAGGAAAGGCTTCGCACCGCTCAGTCCAGACAGAAGAGCTACGCGGATCAGAAGGCACATGATGTATCATTTGCAGTTGGTGAGAAAGTCCTCCTGAAGGTTTCGCCCATGAAGGGCATTATGAGATTCGGGAAGAAGGGCAAGTTAAGCCCAAGGTTTATTGGCCCCTTTGAGGTATTGAGGCGAGTTGGAAAGTTTGCCTATGAGCTTGCATTACCTCCCAGTTTATCAGGAGTCCATCCAGTCTTCCATGTATCAATGCTCCGGAAGTACCATGCCGACTATTCACATGTGTTGGACTTCAGTAACATTCAGTCAGATGAGAGCTTGGGTTACGAAGAAGAGCCAGTTGCCATTGTTGATAGGTCCAAGAGGGTTTCTGCAGTGAGAGTCCAGTGGAGGGGCCAACCGGTCGAGGAGGCGACCTGGGAGTCCGAGGAGGACATGCGGAGACGATATCCTCACTTATTCAGCAGTCCAGGTACCTTTCTATACTTGTTCGCGGACGAACATTTGTTTAAGAGGTGGAGGATGTAACGACCCGACTGGTCATTTTGCATTCTCGAAGCCCGTTCCCTTCAATAATCCTTTCCGCAATTACTTTAGCTGAATATTGACTTGCGGGGGCGGGTGGTTCGGAAGTTAGAAGAATTTCGAGCAAAAATAGGCCTATTCACTTCATTTAATATCTTTAAAAGGGACAAGTTTGCCCTGGATCAACATTTTAGGAAAACGGATCCGAAATCACAATCTGGCAATTTCTAAAGATCCGTGGCAAAATATGGGACCTGGGCGTGTGCCCGGAATCCAATTTCGAGGTTCCTAGCCCGAGTAATGGAATTTTTCGTAAAAATTGTTCAGTTAAGTTTCAAGGAATTAAATAAACTAAGAAATTATTGTTTTTATAAGTATTGGGTCGTATTTCGATTCCGACACTTGATACAAATCTGAAATATCATATAAGACTTACCCGTAAATTTTGGTGTCAATCCAAGTAGTTTAAGGGCGTTTTGACCCGTTGGTAGCAAATTAAGAACTTGAAGTTCATTAAATTTGATTATTTGGTTTTGGGATCCCCTTCCGTGATTTAATAATGTTTTGGGTATTCAGAAGGTTCGACTAGGTTTGACTCGTGATTTTAGACTTGTCGGTATGCTCAGGCGGGGCTCGGGAGCCCCGAGCGTCAAATGGTCGAGGTTCGAGTGAAGCTAGAAATTTAAAAGGGAGCAACATCTACTGCTTATGGACCGCAGATGCGGTCGTCTAGTCGCTGAAGCGGAAGGGGCCAGGCCCAAGGGAAACCGCAGAAGCGGACCCCCGATCGCAGAAGCGGTCCATCCGCGAAAAGGCCATAACCGCAGAAGCGGTGGGATTTTCGCTTACGCAGAAGTGAGTAAGGGACCGCAGAAGCGGCCCATTTTCGTATATGCGGAACCCACAGAAGCGAGATTTCTTCCGCAGAAGCGGAAATCACAGGGGGTCAGAACCTCATTTAATTCGAGCTTAAGCTCATTTCCGCCATATCTCTCTCAACTCTTAGGCGATCTTGGTGATTCAAAAGGGGAAGTTTCAGCATAACATTTTGAGGTAAGTGATCTCCACTCATTCGTAGCTTAAATACATGAACATTATGTAGATTTAACGCCAAGAACATCAAATAAAATCAAGGGTTAGGGCTAAACGTAGGGATTTGGAAAAACTATGATTTAACCACCTAATTAGTTGTGTTATGAACTAAAATTTACGTATTAGTAACCCTTCGGTTATAGAGAATAATTTCCTCAAAGGAAATCTCGGAATTGAATACGTGGGCCCGGGGTCGAAATTTAGTAAACTTGCGGGAAAGGTTGGGAAATCACTTAATTAGCTAGAATTCAACCTTGTGAGTAATTATTGATTAGTTCTTGCCTTATTTAAACTAGTTGGTGCATGTTCGGCTTCGAATTGAGCTTGGAGCCTAGTCTTGTGATTGAAAGCGCGCTTCGGAGCGAGGTGAGTCTCCTTTCTAACCTTGTAAGAGGGAATTGTCCCCCTAGGTTTCGTGTTGAGTACTTGTTGCTAAATGCGGGGACTACGCATGCGTTATGTGACGAGAGCCCGTGCGTAGCGGCTATTATATTAGATGTCCGGGTAGCTTAGGACCTATATCATGCCTATTAAATATGTTCATATGGTACATTGTTGACTTGAACACCTAGCATTTATTATAGACTTAAAAAGGGGAATATGGGTTTATTTCTATAAATTGAATTGTGTTGATTTGATATTTTTCCTACCTATGTGTCATTTGATGTGAACTTGATATATATATATATATATATATTATCCTAAATTGTGGATCGGACCGATCGCCTCAGTATGAATAGATGCATCTATAGGTGCGCAGTCGACCCTCGGCAAGTGCACATTTATTTATGTTGGTTTGGGTCGTCGCCTCGGTATTATGTGCGCATGTTAATTGTGGAAGAGCTTATAAATATGTTTCATTTTGTCACTATTTCACTTGATAAATGATAAATTTGATGTGAAGTATTCTAGACTTACACTACATGCTATAACCTGCCATTACTTGTAAATTCTTTGTTTAATCATGCTATATTCACACTTGTGTATTTATATATATACTAATTGACCTTAGTAAGTATCGAGTCGACCTCTCGTCTCTACTTCTTCGAGATTAGACGGGATACTTACTGGGTACACGTTGTTTACGTACTCATGCTACGCTTCTGTACTTAAATGTACAGGGTTTGAGGCAGGTGGATCTGCACATCACTCGGGTTCATATCAGTGAGCACTTTCTGGGACTTCTACGGTGAGCTGCCTTCTCCCTCATGCCGATTCGCAGCTGAAGGAGTCCTCTTCCTGTATTTATGATTTTCTGTCTATTCTGATTCAGACAGTAGGATAGTGTTTTGTATTTTTTTTTTGCTTATACTCTACTGGTCGCCCTTAGCTAGTGATATCGGGTTTTGGCACACACTGTAGAGAACATTTATTTTTGGGGATGTATGACGATGTCAGTACTGTATGATCTTGCTAGTTTCTTTTATTTACTTGCAAAACACTAGTATATTTGGTTGGCTAATTAATAATCGAGACTTAATCAAAACTTCCGCAGTTGGTTGGCTTAACTGTGGGGTTAGGCGCCATCATGACCTAGTTAGGCAAAATGGGTCGTGACATGCATGGGGCACAATCACTTCGATATCAATAACCTATTATGGGTCTGAGCTCACTTTCCAACTGCACAGGTCCATTTAGCCCTGGTGGTCATCATTTAAATGCGCGACAACATGCTTCCGATTCAAAGTTATGATGCATCATTCTTCACTCAAGCGGCTCCTTTTTGTTATATTAAATATCCTGCCGTATGATGGCCCATCCTTCTAATTAATTCCGCAGGCTTCAATCGCCAGCCATTAAAGTCCCAAATCATTCCAAAGTCTCCTTAAGGTAGGTGGTCATCCCACTACAAGGCACATATGCAACTCCACCTCTCTCCCACATTGGCGGAACTCATTCCCTTACTCTATTACCGGAAACTTTAGCTACCGCCTGGCACTTTCTACATGCTCTTCCTCATACTTTGCTGCTCATTTACTGCCTTATATAAACTATATCTTATGTTAAACCTCTCCGACGGTTGTTATACCCCATTTTAATATGGGTCAAACTAGAGTATAACATATTGGGCAATTCTGCGGGTTTAATTAATTAAGAGAGTGGCCACCTAATTGTTTAGCGGTATATTAGGCCACCAATTTTAACTAAATAATGCTTAAAATTAATTATGTTTTACATGATCTGCTTAGTCTTAAGAGTATAGGTAAGAGTTCTAATTAATCCTATAGGGAAGGTTATTAAGGCACCCTATATGATCCGTTAACTACGGTTAGCCGGCCAAACTTAGGTTAATAAGTTTTTCTTCTTTTTTAAAAAAAAAAAGTAATGTATGAGACCAATATAAAATAATTAATATGAAGTGGTTAAAATCTTTTATAATGATTGCAAGAAAAGTGTCAATGGCAAAAGCTGGATGCGAAGTAATTCTTGAAATGGTTTAAAGAATAATTCAAAACCAAACTTAAGATTAAAATATAGGAATAAAATCAAGCGAAAATTCATTGCCAAATGGGATAACTCAGTTAAGAAAAACTGATTTGTTGACGTTTGAAAGCAATTTTGTTTTTGATTTTATTGGAAAACGCAGCGATTTGTAAAACCATTTTTAAAGGCCTAAAGCAAATAAAAATCAATCTTGGTTATAATGGAAATATCCAATGCTAATTTTCCTTAAAGATGTTTAACAAATCACCTAACTGGCTTCTAGAATAAAAACTCCAATTAGTAAGTGATTTGAAGTCTTCATATCTAGATGCATTATTCTATGTGGTGAAAAAAAAAGATTATTAATAATTAGGCCAGGATGCTGAATGATTAAATAGACTTTAGTATTAATCTTATGCTAAGCGTAAGATAACCCAAACACACAAATAAATAAACCACAAAAAGAAGTTAGATAAGATGAATAGCAACAAAAAGAGAAGAACGCCATAGGCGCCCCAAGCGTTTCGCTTGTTTTTCTTGTTATCCGGTGCATTTATGGGAATACGAGATATGACGACTCCATGCTCGTGGGGGGTTGAGTCTTTATGAGACTCCACTGTGAGAGTCCCGAATTAAGACTCCATTTGCTCCAAAGTGTACATGCAAAGAAAAAAAATAAAGGATAAAGATTAGCGGACAACTCATTATCTGACAAGAATTTCACATGTTAAATCATTGAATGGATGAGAGCACCCATTTCAGTTTGTTTCCACAGGTTTGCAACAAAGGAGGAGTTATAGCTGAATACTTTTAGACTGTGTTTGCAGTTATCAAGGTATCAATCATGGGGCCCTAACTTTGTACTATAAATTATCATGATTTTTATAGAGAAAATCAAATACTAGACATGGTTTCTACCACTTGAATTTGTCAACAACGGAATAGTTCACATGAACACAATGACATTAGTTATCCTTCATGTTTCGAGCAGTATATGGTTAGAAAAATAATTTCATAAGGCATGATTTCAGCATTCAAGTAAATAAAGAAATGAACAATTTGGATGATTTTCAATAAAACTACTGTGCATTACATGACAACTTCAAATAGAATAATATCATAAATCAACAAAAGCACCGCAGATAAAAGATAAAATATAAGAAAATTAAGAGCTCATTGATAAATAGATACTGAAACATGAACATACTATAAATTCCAGAAAGACAAAATAAAAAGAAAGATACGGACCTTTTGCAGGGTAGTGAACTGGACGTCGTCAAGAAGATTTTTGACTTTGGCTCAGCTCTTTTGGAAGATTGTCAAATGCAGATATAACAAATAAATAAATAAAAGCTTTGGCAAGTCTATGGGCTAAATAGAGGTCAAAAAGCAGAGAAAACGTAAAGCTGCATTTTTAGAGAGCAAGGAAGAAGATAAGCCTTGAATAGTTAGCCACTGAGGGCTAAGGGAGATGGAAGAGGGCGTCCAACCTCTCTTTTAAAAATGAGTTTCAAAGTAGATTTTTATAGATAGAATCTAGGGTTCTTCAGCGGTATTTTTTTCTTCTAATATTTGAAATTAAGAGCTATAGTCGTTCATCATTTATCGAGGGAGATTTGAGCCGATCTCATTTCAATTTTGTGTGAGACTTTGAGCAGATTTTATTGAAAGAGTTTTGGCATTTTCCTTGTTTCCTTTCAATTGAATCATAAGTCAAAAGATGGAAAGGAAAAGTTGGAAGAAAATAGCAATTCACGGGAGAAATTCTGAAAAGAGGAGAGAAAAGTGAGAAGGTGGGGTAAGGGGTTGAAAATGCCGGAAAGAGAAGGTTGGAAGAAAATAGCAATTTATGGGAGAAATTTGGAAAAGAGAAGAGGAAAGAGAGAAGGTGGAGATGAGGACAAAGGTAATGGTATAAGATGGATGTTGATAAAAATAATATTAAATAAAATGTTGATAATAATAGTAACGTAGTAGTAGTAATTATGATAATAATAATAATAATAATAATAATAATAATAATAATAATAATAATAATAATGATAATAATTAGTAGTAGCAACAAAAATAGTATTAGTATAATGAAATTATAACACTAACAGCAATAATGACAAAGATAGTAATAATTTCATGATAAAATAATAATAATAACATATTGGTCGTAGTCATGTAACGATAGTAACACTAATACTAATATCGAATTAGTATTAATACTAATAACAATAGTACTTAGCAGTAGTCATAAAGTATTAATACTAGCACTAATTTCGAAGATAGTAGTAGTGGTGGTAGCAATAGTAATACTACTAGTAATAGTGATATTAGGAAAATAATAATAATTAGGTCTAGTTTGTGTTAAAAATGACAAAATAACTATTCTTACGTTATTAGTGATATTAGAAGCTTGAAGAGATAGTTTGGATGAAATGAGGGTCAAAAATGGGTGTCAATAGCTGCCCCTCTTTGACTGGAGACGATAAAAGAGTTTTTGGGCAAAGAAATTGACTTAGTAGCCAATTTTGTCCCGACCATCAAGGTTGAAATGGCGATTGGTGGAACAGTTTAGGATTAAGAAGAAGGACCTGCACATGGTGTTTATCGACTTGGAGAAGGCGTACGACAAGGTCCCAAAGGAAGTGCTATGGAGGTGCCTGGAGGCGAAGAGTGTGCCGGAAGCCTACATCAGAGTGATTAGGGACATGTACGATGATGCTAAAACTAGGGTTAGGACGGTGGGTGGCGACTCAGACCATTTTCCGATAGTTATGGGGCTTCATCAAAGATCTGCGCTTAGCCCGCTCCTATTTGCCTTGGTGATGGATGCTCTGACATGCCATATACAAGGGGATGTGCCATGGTGTATGCTATTTGCAGATGACATTGTCTTGATAGACGAGACGAGGGTCGGTGTTAACGAGAGGTTGGAGGTTTGGAGACAAACTCTCGAGTCTAAAGGTTTCAAACTAAGCAGATCTAAGACAGAATACCTAGAGTGCAAGTTTAGCGCCGAGCCGAGCAAGGTGGGCAGGGGCGTGAAGCTTGGTTCTCAGGACATCGCCAAGAGGGACAATTTCCGATATCTTGGATCGGTGATTCAGGGGGACGGAGAGATATACGGGAATGGAGAGATCGACGGGGATGTCACCCACCGTATAGGGGCAGGGTGGATAAAATAGAAACTTGCATCAGAGGTCTTGTGTGACAAAAAAGTTCCACATAAACTTAAGGGAAAATTTTATAGAGTTGTGGTTAGACCTGCCATGCTGTATAGGGTGGTGTGCTGGCCGGTAAAAAAATCTCATGTTTAGAGAATGAAGGTTGCGGAGATGAGGATGCTCAGGTGGATGTGCGGGCTCACCAGGTTGGATAGGATTAGGAATGAAGTTATTCGGGAAAAGGTGTGGGTGGCACCGGTGGATGAGAAGATGCGGGAAGCGAGGCATAGGTGGTTCGGGCATGTGCGGAGGAGGAGCCCCGATGCCCCGGTGAGGAGTAGTGAGCGGTTGGCGGTGGTTGGCGCTAGTCGAGGTAGAGGGAGGCCCAAGAGGTATTGGGAAGAGGTGATCAGGCAGGATATGGCTAGAATGCAGATTTTCAAAGATATGGCCCTTGATAGGAGAGTCTGGAGATCTAGTATCAATGTTATTGGATAGGGGCCCCTTGTATCTTTCGCATTTCTTTCCCGGTCTGGGGGTTTGGTATGGCTCTCAATAGTTGATTTGTGTTTCGGTTTATGTTTTAAGATTACTGCATGCCATTTTATTTATGGTTATTGGTTTATGTTCTGATAATTGTCTATGTGATTTTTCATAGAGTTACTAATACTCTCCTGTTTTTGCTTTTATTTTTATTCTCCTTTTCCTAAGCCGGGGGTCGATTGGAAACAGCCTCTCTGCCCTTTCGGGTAAGGGTAAGGCCTGCGTACGTATTACCCTCCCCATACCCCATCTTGTGGGATTATATTGGGTAGTTGTTGTTGTTGTTGTCAAGGTTTTAATGGGACAAAGGAAAATGATTGCGGTCGAACTCCGATTTTGAGTTGCCTACATATCCCGGGTTTCACGAGAATCAGGTCATATGTAGTTCAAGACTTATGATACCCTGGAGTAGGATTCACTTTTGATGCAGGTCCTAAAAATACTGCCCAGTGTCGAATTATAGAGACACTGGGTATTATGCCTGATAGAAAGATGTTTGAAATAAGGATTTAATTTGAGAGTTTTGAGAGTTGAGCCGAGCAGAGTTCGAAGTATCCTTGACCTTTGTTGGAGATTTTGGTATTCCTCTCCAACAAATTGCCCCAATTCACTGCTAAGATATAGTTCCACATTGTGCTGTATTTCCTGCAAAGCTTAACAATGCTAAAAAATTGTTAGAAAATAAGATGCAATATGCCATAAAAGAAATCTTATGAAAATAATATTTATTCGTTAATTCATATGAAAAGTGAATTTATTATGCAAACATATAAAAATAATTTTATGGTGACATATTTCATGATCGCAATGCCATATGAAAATTTAGCTTATGAAAATAAATGTGTTTGGCAATGATTTATAAAAGATATATTTTGGCAATGTTTATGCAAGCAGGACCACTCGGGTCAAAATAAATTAAATGTCTTTTTGAGGAAGGAGTATCTTCAACATCCTATTTGAGGGCGGATTGACCCGATATATCCTATTTGAGGGCGGATGGACCCGATATATCCTTTTTAAGGGCGGGTAAATCCCACATATCCTTTTTAAGGGCGGATAGACCCGATATGTAGTGCTTGATTTGTAATTACACAGATTGATATGATGCAGTGCAAAGAGATTGATATGGTACATAAAGCTCGATCCGATGCGAGAGTTATAATAACAATATTCAAGGTGCGATGCAAAGAACTTGGTGCAATAGCGAATATCCTTGGTGCGGAGAGCTTGATGTAGTGCCTTTTCAAGGAGCGGTGCCAATGATTTGAAAATTTGCATGCTAAAATTTATTATTAGTAAATTTCTGCACTCAAAAAAAACTATGAGATTTAAAATATAATTTAGGATAGCTCGGCTTGATCTCCATGTTGCTCATATATTTCCTGCAAGGCAAATTCGTCAGTAGAGTAGATATTGAAATGCAATTTGTTGTAAAGTAATCTCATGAAAATAACACCTTTTGAGAATTTACTTATACAATGCAGCTTAGTCGGCCGAAATAATTTGATAAAAATAAAACTTTATGCCATTGATGATTTCTAATAATAACATGCAGTTTTATAAATGTGCTTTGCATTGATTTATGATAATGATGTATTTTAGTAATTACATTAAAAACATGACCATCTAGGTCGAAATAAATTAATGAAAAGCAAGTGAATATGTGCTAAAATATCATGTAGAAGGCGAACAAGTCTAAATATCATATTAAAAACAAAATTGCTTTAAAAATATAGTTAAATACGGATAAGTGTAAATGTTTAATGCATAGATAATATTAAAAGAAAATGTGCTTAAATGTCCTATTAAAGGCGGACGAGCCTAAATGTCATAAAGAAAAACATGCTTAAATATTCAATTAAAGGCGAGATAAGCCTAAATTCTAATGCATAAATGTCCTATTAAAGGCGGATAAGCCTAAATATCATATTAAAGGCAAGCGTGCTCAAAAATCCAATTAAAGGTGGATAAGCCTAAATATTTAATGCATAAATATCCTATTAAAGGCGGACAAGCCTAAATATTCCATTGAAGACCAACAAGCCTAAATATCATAAAGATAAGCGTGCTTAAAAATCCAATTAAAGACGGATAAGCCTAAATTTTAATTCATAAATGTCCTATTCAAGGTGGACAAGCCTAAATATCATATTAAAGGCAAGCGTGCTCAAAATCCCAATTAAAGGCGGATAAAAATAAATATTAATGCATAAATGTCCTATTATCAGGCGGACGACCTCATGTCCTATTAATTAGGCGGACTACCTTATGTCCAATTAATCTGGTGGACAACCACATGTCCTATTAATCAGGTGGACTATCTTATGTCCTATTATCAGGCGGACTACCTTATGTCCTATTATCAGGCGGACGATCTCATGTCTTATTAATTAGGCAGACTCCCTTATTTCCTATTATCAGGCGGACTACCTTATGTCCTATTATTAGGTGGGCGACCTTGTTGTCCTATTATTAGGTGGACGAACCTTGTGCCCTATTAATCAGGCGGACTACCTCGTGTCCTATTAATCAGGCGAACTACCTCATGTCCTATTAATCAGGCGGACTACCTCGTATCCTATTAAATACGCGGACGACTTTTTGTCCGATTATTAGGTGGACGAACCTAGATACAAGGTGCTTAATTTGCAATTTGAAGCATTGGTGCGGTGCATAAGCTTGGTGTGATGCTTGATTTGTAATTGTATAATGCGGTGCGAAGAGCTTGGCATGGTTACTTCGAAGTAACGTATATTGATGGTGCAATGATTTTGTAATAGAAAATGGTGCAATGATTTTGTGATAGCAAATGATGCGATGCAGAGTGCTTGATGCAATGCCTTTATAGTAATGAATATTCCTGGTGCAATGCTAACAGTCGTTGGATCTTCATACTAAAAGTTTGCTATTAATAAACCCCTGCATTCAAAGAAAAATTATAAGTTTCAAAGCTTGATTTGTGCTGGCTTGGCTTCATCCTTTGATTTCCATGAATCTTGCGACTTCTAACTTGCTGATGAGCTTTGTGATAGCATGTAATATTCAAGAATAGCTAAAATATGCCCCTGCGTCGCTCAAAGAAAATTCATTAGTATAAAAGAAAATGATTGCCTTGCATTGGATATCAGAGTTTGGTTTTGAATTTGCAACTTGTTGCAATGGCATTCTGGAATTTGTTGTTGTGCTTGTAATAAATATGTAGCTCGAGATTTGATTTTCTGCTTTGCTGACTGATGATGATCCTTCTGCAAAATCTGCCCTGGTTTTGGCTATTGGGGTAAATAGGATTTTTATTATGATGAGACCGAACCCATAAGGCTGCCTACGTATCCCCTCTTAAACGGAAATCAGGTCAAAACGTAGTTCGTTACAAAAATAAGGCATGGTTACAAAATATAGTAACTCATAGAGTGATAGCAGCAAAATGATAATGCCAACAATATAGGGAAAACTAGTCTTGCCCTTCGTTCAGACGACGTTTCTTCTTGGGATGCCCAACCACGCTTGGTGTATTGTTGGTGTTGCTGCTAGTTGCGTTTGAGATGTTTGTTCCAACTGGTAGGTGCACTTGCAATTTGTTAGCATCAATCATATTTTGAATCTTATGCTTTAATGCTAGGCATTTTTCTATATCATGACCTTGAGAATTTGAATGGTAGGCACAATATTTAGAAGGATCAAATAATGGATGTAAAGGGTCGAAAATTCTTCCTTTTCTTGGTTGCATAATTCTTGAGGCGTTCAATCGAGAAAATATACTAGAGATTGATTCAGTCAAAGGCGTGAAGTTGCGAGGCTTCCTTTTCTTTAATCGGTGAGAAGAGACTTGTGCTTGACAATGTTGGTATTGAATGCTTTGTTGGCAATGAGGCTGGAGATGCATGTCGCGGGCGTTACAGATGGCATGATTCTGTAAGAGATGGTGATCATGATGACATTGCAATTGATGCATAGTCATGGCAACTGAGGCTTTTTCCTTCTCTTTACCTTTCCATTTTTCTGGCATCTCTGGTTGTACAGCATGATTGATAATCTGTTTGTTAATCTTTCCTTCTTTGATGCCACTTTCTAGGAAGTCTATGACTCCAATCAAGTCTGAGAAATTACGCACGTTTGCAGTAGACAACTTTTCATAATATACGCCATTTTGAATGTCAATGAAGATTGAGATCAACTCTTTCTCGGATAGCGGAGGGTGCACCTTAGAAGCTTCAACTCTCCACCTGATTGCATAATTCTAAAAAGATTCATGTGGCATTTTATCTATTTTGTACAGGATATGCATGTCTGGATCAGCTCCAAGGTTGAACTCATATTGCTTTATAAAATCGTGAGCCATATCATCCCACGTGTGCCATTTGCTAAAATCTTGTTTTGTGTACCAAACAAGTGTAGGTCCTGATAAGTTTTGAATAAATAGTTTCATCCGAATGGACTCATTATGCCCTATACCAATTAACCTGCTACAATAGTCTTTCAAATGAGCAATGGGATTTCCCTTCCCATTAAAAGTATTAAACTTTGGCATCTGGTAACCCGGTGGGAGTTTGACATCAGGCTGCAGGCATAAGTCTTCATATCTTAGACTTTGATAATTTCTTGATTGCAATTGTTCTCCAATGGCTTTCTTCAAATCATGGAGTTCTTTTGCCACATTTTGACTACAAATTTGTTGGGTTTCCTTTTCAGAACTCTTGTACGGGTATATTGCAAGTTGGTTGTGCGTGTCATCATCAAATGGAGTTATGGTTATGGGAAGTTTGGTATTAGGCATTATCATGACTTGATTGGGATTGCAGGTTATTGGCCCTTGTGCAGAGATTGTATAAGTAGGAGTTGGGTAATGAGATATGGTTAAGCAAATATTTTGGGTAGAGCCGGAGGTGGAGGTTGTATTTGGAAGAAGGCTGAAAGTGCTTCCCAAATTGACCAACACTTTCCTTTGCACCACATTCGCCTTGGTACCATCATTCTGTGATTGCAAAAGTCCCATACCTGTACTGAATTCTTCAAAACAGTCTGCCATTATAGCCCGTCCTTTATGTAGATTCGCAGCCAAAATAATGTTCAATTCTAGGCAACCTTTAAAGGAAAAATAAAACTTTACAAAATAAAAGTAAAGTGTTAGCGTATTTATTATAATCAAATAAATGCACAAAGTAACAAAGTGTGTAATTAAATAAATTAATTCATGAAATGGTTAAGTAGGAACCCTTAACTGAAAATGTTGGCCTAAGTTGCAAAATGGATGGACGAGAATGACTTGTTATCTAAAGGGATCTGACGCACGAGACTTGTTAACATGGAAGCGAATTGATTTAAATATTTGTAAAAGGCTAACTTATGTCGAACATCAAAGCTTTAGTTCTAGCACACATTTTTGTCATTTCATACCTCTGGCGTACTTTAAAACATTGTCCCAATCTTTAGGAAGTCTCTGATGACTACTCGATGGAATGATTTCATGTTTAGCATACTCAACCTGCGTGCCAAGATTCTGCCCCAGTGTTTTTTTTTTACGAATGAAAATGAAAATTTTTGCTATAATGAGGCCGAGCCCTATATAGATTGTATTTGAAAGAGGTCAGAGGGGAATAATTTTGACGTTGAAAATGATATTTGGCTGTTTGAATCATTGGCAAATCATAAAGTTGTCGAGGCCTGGGAATACAGTGTTAACCATTTTGGAATTTATGGGATAGTACATCGACTCACGTGCCAAAAATTAGAATTAACGGGTGCGTGAAGACTAATCTCGACGACCCAAATTAAAACGATATATACACTTGAATTGAATACGTGAAAATTCTTAGAATAATTTGACGATGCAAATTGACGAAATAGTGGCCTTCTATTGCTCGGTAGATTGCGCAAGTTTGGACATCTACCCACTTGTAAATGAGAATTGGCACGATCGTTAAAATTCTAAGAGATATGAAGCTATGAGATGAATATTAGAGGTAAGATTATGAAATTAAAATTGGTACGACATGCAAGAATTGAAGGTATAAAATTATGTGAGGCACGAGTGGCATTATTTTAAGAACATGTAACCATATTTAAGAAAAGGGCGTGAATTAAATAACTTGCGAAATAAAATAGGAAAAAATCTAAAGTCGTTAAAAACTAAGCATAGAACGATTGGCAATAATAATAATTATTAGGAAGATGATATAAAAATAAACAGAAGAAAAAAATATATGAACAAATAAAAAGTATTTAAATAAAAATCTAAGCACGTTGGATAGTTAATGCTTCCTTTTTCTGAAAAACAACAGATAATGTTAGTAAAAATAATAAAGTAGAGTAAACTACATAGCAAAGTAAGAAAATAAGCAAGCAAGCATGTTACAAATTTCAAAGTATAACAAATAATTGCGTGTCCTAATATGTAAGGGACCTCTTTGTGCCAGAGGTAGGCCTACCCTGTATTTCAAAGATAAATATGTCATTATGTATCATCTCATTTCTATAAATTAATTAAGTAATTCTATATTTTTTAAAAGCAAACATATTTCTTTTTATTATTATTTTTAAAAGAGGGTGTACATCAAAAGAATAACAATATAATAAAATATATTTATTATAATTAATTAAGTAAGTAATTTTATTTTTTAAAAGCAAAAAGAAGTACATGAATCGCTTAAGTCATTTTATTTATTTTTACGCAAAGAAAATCAAAAGAAAGTACAATAAAAGATATTTTTGTCATGTGTAAACTTCTCGTTGTTCCGCAAGATTATGTCATTTCAAAACTTTACACATGTTAAAAAAATAGCCATGCTCCTTTAACTTGGATTTAATTAATTTAAAGTAAATGATCCACATAATTGGCATGTTCACCCTTCAAATAATGCACATAAAAATGATAAGTATCACTTGGGGTTGAAAAACCACTTGGACATTTAGGTAAGTCTAACTAATGGATTTAATACACCTCGGGTATTAAGCCACCTAGGGTTAAAATGATGTATGCTTTTAAATGAGTTTTGATTTAGCTATATCTTAGGTTGACTAAGAGTGGATTTTCTAGATTGGTCTGCTCCCAAGTGGAAAACTTGAGAGTGGAAAGCTTGTGACTGTCGACTGCACCCCTGATCGACTTACCCACGAACTTTCCCCTAAAAGTTATTTTTAGTAGTGCACGGCCGCAAACCGCGTAATCGCTAGGTCTGTGCTTTGTGTGAATTTTCCAAAAGTGGAGGAAGTAAAACGGAATGACAATTTATATAAAGCAATAAAAAAATAAACAATACATTTCATCATATAAAGGCAATTCAAATAAGCATCATAAAAACACACAAATTAATATTTATTATTAACCTAAGTTTGTTATGGTTTAGAACCTAGAATCCCTAGCAGAGTCACCATGTTGTTATACCCCATTTTAACACAGGTCAAACTAGAATATAACATATTGGATAATTCTGCGGGTTTAATTTATTAAGAGAGTCGCCACCTAATTATTTTAACAGTGAATTAGGACACCAATTTTAACTAAATAATGCTTAAAATTAACTCTGTTTTATATGGTCTACTTAGTCTTAAGAGTATGGGTAAGGGTTATAATTAATCCTATAGGGAAGGTTATTAAGACACCCTATATGATCCATTAACTGCGGTTAACCGGCCAAACTTAGGTTAATAAGTTTTTCTTCTTTTTTTTTAAAAACAAATGTATGAGACCAATATAAAATAATTAATGTGAAGTGGTTAAAATCTTTTATAATGATTGCAAGAAAAGTGTCAATGGCAAAAGCTGGATGCGAAGTAATTCTTGAAATGGTTTAAAGAGTAATTCAAAACCAAACTTAAGATTAAAATATAGGAATAAAATCAAGAGAAAATTCATTGCCAAATGGGATAACTGAATTAAGAAAAACTTATTTGTTGACGTTTGAAAGCAATTTGGTTTTGGATTTTTTTGGAAAACGCAGTGATATGTAAAACCATTTTTAAAGGCCTAAAGCAAAGAAAAATCAATTTTGGTTATAATGGAAATATCCAATGCTGATTTTCCTTAAAGAAGTTTAACAAATCACCTAACTAGCTTCTAGAATAAAAACTCCAATTAGTAACTGATTTTAAGTCTTCATATCTAGATGCATTATTTTATGTGGTTAAAATTTTTTTTATTAATAATTAGACCAGGATGCTGAATGATTAAATAGACTTTACTTTTAATCTTATGCTAAGCGTAAGATAATCCAAACACATAAATAAATAAACCACAAAAAGAAGTTAGATAAGATGAATAGCAACAGAAAGAGAAGAACGCCATAGGTGCCCCAAGCATTTCGCTTGTTTTTCTTGTTATCCGGTGCATTTATGGGAATACTATAACGACTCGACCGGTCGTTTTGAGTTCCAGCACTCCGTTCAGCAGTCGGATGCCATGAACAGCTTCATTTCAGGTATTATGACTTGTACGCGTGGTCAGAATTTGATTTCGAAAAATTCGGAGTTGATTTGGGAAGAGAATTATCTTTTGAGAAGCTTAAAGTCAAAAGAATGAACTAGGATTTGAATTTCAAGTAAACGACCTCGGAATCGGGATCTGAAGGTTCCAGCAGGTTCGTATGATGATTTCGGACTTGGGCGTATGCCCGGATTGGTTTTTGGATAACCCGGGAGCATTTTGGCGTCTATTGTGGAAGTTAGCATTTTAGAAGAAATTTCATGAGTTTGGTTTGAAGTGTATATCAGTGTTATCAACGTCTGTTTGGAATTCCGAGACTGTGAATAGCTCCGTATAGTGATT
>MU732968.1:96898-113983 GCA_026770625.1 Nicotiana glauca | reverse complement strand
ATAATTTGAATTGTTAGCGAGTATTTGAGTATATTCTCATTAGTTTGCCATTATTTGGCTAGTTTTGGTGCATTGTGTGTCGGTTCAAGCCTTCGGGAGGATGTAGAATGTCGATTTCGAGTCTTCGGAGCGAGGTGAGTCTCCTTTCTAATTATGTGAGGGGGAACTTACCCCATAGGTGAAGTGAATGATTAAGTGCTCCTATTTGTAGGGGCTACGTATGCACGAGGTGACGAGAGTTCGTGCGTAGCTACTATTATGCTATTGTCCGGGTAGATTATGACCCAGAAAGCATGCTATACTTTAATAAATTATGGACTCATTAATGACTTCAATTGTTTAAACCTCCTTTGATTAGTAAACAAATTTAAAAGAGATTAAACATCACTCCTGAATTGTTAAACAGAGAATTTGCCTATTTGGATAATTAATCCTCGATAAAATTCTAATTGGCCACCTGAGCACGTATATTATGTGTGCCGCGTCGCATGGATGATTCGCGAGCGGGGTAATAAATCACATCAAATTAAAAATTTGGATTTTCTAAAGACTTAAGCTTCGTTTTTCTCAAATTAATAAAAGAGAATTGACTTCTTCCTGGATATTTGCTCCACATTGACTTCCTGACTGTTTATCTGTCTGGTGTGTTTATTTTGGAACAGGCCGAACGCCTCGGTAGATTAATAGATGCATCTATAGGCGCGCCGTCGACCCTCGGCAAGTGCACATTTATTCAGTTGGATCGGGCCGTCGGCTCGGTATGATTTGCGCATGCCTGTGTTGCTGCCTGAACTTGATTAAGTTATTGTTGCCCTTTTGTGGCTTAAACATATCTGGATTATGTTGTAAGGAGAAATTTGGGAAATTTTCCTATGAAAAAACTACGTGTTTATTTGTTTCCTCTATTTGATTAGAATCATGTATATAAAGAATAAATCCACGGAATAATATGTGTAATGAAGATAAATGATCATTGGACCATTAGAGTGTGTCAAGTTGACCATCTCGTCTCTTCCCCTTCGGGATTAGGCGGGACACTCACTGAGTACACGTTGATTACGTACTCATACTACACTTCTGTGCATTTTTGTTGCACAGTTTCTTGATATATTAGCGGCCTACTGGGCGCAGCAGCACGGACGATTCACGGACTAGGTGAGCTGCAAATTGCGAGACGACCTACAGCTAGTATAGTTCCTTTCTGTACTTTGATTATTTATTTCCTGTCCATTGTATTCCAGATAGAGGTTGTATTTTATTTCATTATCAGTAGTCGCTCATGCACTTGTGACATCGGGTTCTGGGATGGATTTTGAAAACTTTGATTTAATTGTTATTGTTAATTTGAATTGAAGCAAACCCCTTTTATTTGTGAAAATGGAAAGAAAATTCAATAATTTGATGTATTTAAAAAGGACTTTAAATCGGTAATCTAATTGGATGGCCTGACAGCGGTGTCCGGCGCCACCACGACCCTTGGTGGATTTTGGGTCGTGACAACATGGTATCAGAGCACTAGGTTCCCGTCGGTCTCACAAGTCATGAGCAAGTCTAGTAGAGTCTCGCGGATCGGTACTTAGACGTCTGTACTTATCCTCGGGAGGCTGCAGGACTGTTAGGAGTACTTCCCTTCTTGATTTCTTTATCGTGCAGTTCGATTCCTTTGAGGCTTATGCCTCTGATTCCTTTCCACTAAATCTTACGCAGCGCAAGCACTAGTTATAAATCGAGATTTAAAGGAATGTAATGGCACTACGAGTGCGGTGCAAGATGATTTACCCGGTATAGTTAATTGGACTGTGATAGTCGCATTTCGGAGGGATATTCCATTGTTTTAGCTCCGTAGCAGAACTTCTGAGAGCCTTGAGGTTAGGCACATGTTGCCATGATGCTTATGAGCGATATTTCTGCAGGGTTGTTGTGACGGTAAGATGTTTGCCCATGTGTCGAGGCAGTGAATGAATTGAAGGGAGGTTTACTCAGTGTGTAATCAAAGGGATTCATCATTTTATCCCCGGCAAGGGAAAGTCAATCGAACCAAGGATGGTCAGATGTGGACTAATGGAAGTATGAAGCGTGGTAATTGCAAGCGTGAAAGAGTTCTCTCCTCTATTGGGGTGTTGTTGTCCTAATTGGACGTATTAAGTTTGTCGGTGTTATGATCTTTTATGATCAGCCCTTGAGGCAAAATATTGTGAAATGGCATTAGAAATGCAACTATCGGATATCGCGGGATGCGGTGGTTCCGGACTGAATCAATATTGTAAATGTTGGTGGTGTGATAAAGACGACCTTTGGGGAGGCTTGGGATTAATAGCAAATTGTGGATTCAAGCTCTATAAAGATGAATTTTATTAAGGCAACAACTGAGCAGCAAGAGATGAAAAAGACATGTGGAAAGTGTCCAATGGAGTTTTAAACTTCTAAAGGGACAGGCTGAGGAAGCGCAAGCCGAACAATTGATTGAATAAGTGAGTTTGTTCAAAGTGGGAGAGAAGCGGAGCTGCGTAAGGGCTTGGTAATGAGGAAACTATACACCTTAAGGGAATCTAGAACGACATGGGAATATCGGTGCTTGGTTATCAATGCTTTCAGATCTAATTTGAAGTGGGGATTTCAGCGACGGGAAATGGAAGTCAGTAGAATAACTCGAAGCATAATGTTATTATGCGACAGGAGATTGGGTATGGCAAAAATAAGCTGCTTGAAGTGAAGAAAGGCATAGCACGACTGTGAAGCGAAAGGATGTTGTCACACATTTAATGGATGTCCACGAAGGATGAATGGACTCGTACAGCTGGAGAATAAGCTCAAACTCAGGATGGGTTATTGATGTCGTAGTGATGGTACCCCATGCAGCAACGTTGGAAGGTGTCAGGGAGTAATTTCGATAGGTGGGGTATTCCGGTGAGCAGGGTAGCAGTCGCGTGGTTGGCGAGGCTCCTACGAAGAGTTCTATTGGGTATGTAGCAAGGGGAATAGTTGTGTGAATGGTGTTAATGATTTGGAGAATCCAATGGGGTTTCTACGGTAAGATATCGAGAATGCCATCGATTGTTGGTGCGGAGGTGGATGATGATTTAGAATATGAGAAATGGGGATTTACATGAGAATTCTGAGAATTTGCGGCAGATGATTGTGCAAGGTTATGTCAATAGAAATTAAGAATAATTATGAACTTCAGGGTATTGTAATAATGGCTTCAAGCTAAGTGGGAGAGTCCCACCGCCTATGATTTGGACTTCATGGTTAGCTACTTGCGAAGTTCCTGGTTAATAGCATACTGAGGGGATCATCTCAGTTACGGAAAAATATCATAAGTAGTAATTTGAGCAGAGAAATTATTAAGGATGTGCTATGATTGGCCTTATGGGATCATGTTCGAACTTGGGGGAAGAATTCGGGGTTTATGCCTTGTATGGAGGCGGGTTTTAAAGGGAATAATTCTGCTAGGTACCTCGTCGAGAGGGTACTCCTGTGTTACGAAATCTATGTAGCAGATTATATTCGGACTGAGTCAGAGCGGGTGGCTCTCAATAACGGTCCTAGTAAATTCAAGAGGTAAAGTGTGGTGCCTAATAATGTCGAGTTTATAGGCATAATTGAGGATCAAGCTTGGAAAGCAGCTTAGAAGAAGTGGCACAGAATGTTTCGTGATGGTTGGCTTGTAATGTAGCAATTGGGAAGTATGAAATGGTTCCTAAGGGTTGAGACAGCATGGTCTCGCGGTTCAAGGTCACTCGGGATGAGTGTATATGGAGCGTGTTACGGGTTGAATAGAATTGGTTCAGTTTCCAAAGTACTCAAGGATAAATTTGAAGGCAAGGGATTGATTAGCCATAGTTGAATTTGGCATGTTGGGGTCTGTGATCAGTTCACTCAGCGTGATCAGGTTGCGTGTATCATTTGTGATGGTGTGTATTAGGCTTGTCAGCCGTTGCAATTGATGTTATTCAGAAGCCTTCTATTTCTGAGGCTCGTTGTGTAAAAGCAGATCCCGTAAAGGGTTATGGTGGCTTGGACCACTGCTTGCAGATTTGCATATCCTACGGTTATGGGAAGATACCTAGGTGTTGCTATGATTCTCCTAAAGTGAGTTAAATGAAAAGTTTTATATGATGAAGTGATAAGATATTAGTGATTCCGAAGTTATGATGAAAATTATGTTCTATCGTATATTGGCACGTCGGGTGCATTGAGAGGTATGGGATTTGAAGTGAGGATCAAGGTTACAGCTTAGTAATGACTATGATGTCACAGGATCGGATGAGCAAGGAAAGGGTTGAATGATTAGAGTAAATTGGTACTCGGTTCAGAGTCATCAGAGATCGATGTTTTATGAAAAAGACTTTGTATCCTGGTTAGGGATTCTTGATCGCTCTTCAGCGATAGTTCGACCGATGGTTGGAAATGAGCAGACTCGATATTTAATTTAGAAGATTGTGGGAGTGTGTTCCACGGGAAGATTGTGTAAGTGTGGCATGTAGTCACCTGATTGACTAAAGATTTGATCAATTATGAGGATTGTGGCAATAATATTTGTTTGAGAAGCTATGCTTGGAGGGCACTTTGTTTATTGGGTTATGCACTGGGGAGGTTGCTCCGATTATGACGGTTGTTCTTATGTGTCATGAGGAAAAGAGAGTTACTATGAACCTTTGAAAGGTTATTCGCCAAGTTGGTGCAATCAGAAATCGGCTTGAGATCGATGTATTGATATATATATGTGAACAGGCCTTTTTATCTGGCCGGTTGTGTTCGTTTCAGCGAGCGTTCCCTATGGAGGAACGGTCAGGGTGTTATTTTGTCATCAGTTATTCCAGGTAATGATGTATTGCGCCGTATGAATCATGAGACGACTTGAGAAAATTGCTTACGTGTTGAGAATCCGCGTAGAAATGGTGTGTTATGAGCAGGATGGCTTTGAGATTTATGTTGTATATCGCACCTCAGTTGTGCTTGAGTTTTGTAGCCTATAGAGCTATATATGTCATCAGGGATGGTGTTACACACCTTAGCGTGTCTATGATCGACATTCGATGTTTTGTTGTAATGAGCAGATATAGCTCAAAGTGCAATCTCCTTTTGTGAGATCTATTTATGGATCGGGTGCCACGCCGCCATGGGTATGTTATTTGGATCGAGTTGCGCGCCGCAATATTGTGATGTCGAGACTAGTTCTCTATATGCTATTCCTTTATGTGTTTTGCTTCCTATCTTTCTAGGAAAAGTCCGTATTAGTGCGAGGTTCAGATAAATCCTTCAATAATTTGATTTCCTGTTTGTGTTGTGTTCGAATTAGTGGCCTATTGGCGCATGGTTGCATCATATGAGATTTTAATAATTTCTGAGGTGGCTTATTACCCGAGCAGTTGTATCGGATGAGACGAGATCTCTTGATCTAGGATTCTGTGCAATCCAGTTATATGAGGTATATTATGGAAATAAGACCATTATTGGGTTCAGAATGAGGTTAAGGCCTTGTCAAGATGTAGGCCTAATGTTTTGTTGATTCGGCGATTAATTATGAATGTCAGTACATCTCGTCTGCCGTGGCGGTATAGTAAAGGTAAGGGTAAGACCTGTATATGTCATGGGGTGCAATGCGAGCATCAGATCAGTAGGATTTTGGCTAAGTTGATCAGAGAATATTATTGTAGTCCTGTGGGTTTAGTGTTGCAAAGTAAGAATTCAGCAAAGCTATGCTGTTATGTTTGAGTACGGCGTGTAGTGATTGATATGGTGATTGTATATGGGAAACAGGCCCGACATAGGATTCCGGTTGTTGGAATCGGGCTCTAAAGCTTATTTGCTTGAATAAGAGAAAATATCTTCTGCAGTTATCGAGCTTTTGGGCTCAGTTAAGTTTTTGGTAGCACGGGAAGGTGCGTGAGGTGCTAAATAGTGATTTCAGACTACTCCAGCACAGTTCTGAGCACCTTCGAGGACGAACGTATGTTTAAGTTGGAGAGAACGTAACGACTCGACCGGTTGTTTTGAGTACCAGTGCTCCGTTCAGCAGTCGGAGGGCATGAACAACTTCATTTCAGGTATTTTGACTTGTACGCGTGGTCAGAATTTGATTTTGGGAAATTCGGAGTTGATTTGGGAAGAGAATTCTCTTTTGAGAAGCTTAAAGTCAAAAGAATGAGCTAGGATTTGAATTTCATGTAAACGACCTCANTATGCCCGGATTGGGTTTTGGATAACCCGGGAGCGTTTTGGCGCCTATTGTGGAAGTTAGCATTTTAGAAGAAATTTCATAAGTTTGGTTTGAAGTGCATATCGGTGTTATCAACGTCCGTTTGGAATTCCGAGACACTGAATAGCTCTGTATAGTGACTCTGGAGTTGGGGGCGCGATCATAAGTGAATTCGGAGGTCCGTAGACCATTTTGAAGCCATTTCGCTAAAGATAGAAATTTGAAGGTTTTTGAAGAGTTTGACCGGGGGGTTGACTTTTTGATATCGGGGTCGGAATCAAATTTCGGAAGTTGGAGTAGGTCCGTAATGTCAAATATGACTTGTGTGCAAAATTTAAAGTCAATCGGACGTGTTTTAATGGGTTTAAACATCGGAAATAGAAGTTGAAACTTCAAAGTTCATAAAGCTTGAATTTGGGGTGTAATTCATGATTTAGCGTTGTTTGATGTGATTTGAAGCCTCGAGTAAGTCCGGAATGTGTTTTGGGATTGGTTGGTATGTTTGGTTGGGGTCTCGGGGGCCTCGGGTGGATTCCGGGTGGTTAACGGATCAAAATTTGATTTTTGGAAAATGCTGAGTTGCTGGTGTCTGATATTTCTGCTTCTGCGGAAATGGGACCGCAGAAGAGGCCCCGCAAAAGCGAAGAAATGATCGCAGAAGAGGAAAAAGGCCGGCTTAGGGAGGAGCTGCAGAAGCGGCTTTTGGACTGCACAAGCGGAACCGCTGATGCGGTTTGGTTTCCGCTGAAGCGGAAAATTGGCTGGGGCTCAGGGACCGCAGAAGCGGATTTTTGTCCGCATAAACGGGACCGCAGAAGCGGTCCTAGGACCGCAAAAGAGAAAAGTGACTGGGGAAGAATGTTTTAAAATCCGATTTTGGGTCATTTCTCATCACATTTTCTTGGCTTGGGGGCGATTTTAGAGTGCTTCAAGAAGAGAGTTTTGTCATCAATGATAAGATATGTTATCCCCACCTATTATGAGTTAAATACATTGATTATGTATGAGATTAAGCATGGAATTAGTGTAAATATTGGGTTTTGGTGGAAAAACCTAGAAATTATAAAACTTGGATTTTAGCCACGATTTTGAGTATGGAATTAGGATGAAGTTATATATTTGAGACCCTAAGGTCCTGGGTAATCTTTACCTTCTAAAAAATTTGGATTTCCGGGCACGTGGGCCCGAGGACATTTTGGTCATTTCACTAAACGAGGTTGGGAATTGTATAATTTGAATTGTTAGCGAGTATTTGAGTATATTCTCATTAGTTTGCCATTATTTGGCTAGTTTTGGTGCATTGTGAGTCAGTTCAAGCCTTCGAGAGGATGTAGAATGCTGATTTCGAGTCTTCGGAACGAGGTGAGTCTCCTTTCTAATTCTGTGAGGGGGAACATAACCCATAGGTGAAGTGAATGATTAAGTGCTCCTATTTGTGGGGGCTACGTACGCACGAGGTGACGAGAGTCCGTGCGTAGCTACTATTATGCTATTGTTTGAGTATATTAGGACCCTAGAAAGCATGCTATACTTGAATAAATTATGGACTCATTAATGACTTGAATTGTTTAAACCACCTTTGATTAGTAAACAAATTTAAAAGAGATTAAACATCACTCCTGAATTGTTAAACAGAGAATTTGCCTATTTGGATAATTAATCCTCGATCAAATTCTAATTGGCCATCTGAGCACGTATATTATGTGTGCCGCGTCGCATGGATGATTCGCGAGCGGGGTAATAAATCACATCAAATTAAAAATTTGAATTTTCTAAAGACTTAAGCTTTATTTTTCTCAAATTAATAAAAGAGAATTGACTTCTTCCTGAATATTTGCTCCACGTTGACTTCCTGACTGTTTATCTGTCTGGTGTGTTTATTTTGGAACGGGCCGAACGCCTCGGCAGATTAATAGATGCATCTATAGGCGCGCCGTCGACCCTCGGCAAGTGCACATTTATTTCTGTTGGATCGGGTCGTCGCCTCGGTATGATTTGCGCATGCCTGTGTTGCTGCCTGAACTTGATTAAGTTATTGTTGCCCTATTGTGGCTTAAACATATCTGGATTATGTTTTAAGGAAAAATTCGGGAAATTTTCCTATGTAAGAACTTCGTGTTTATTTGTTTCCTCTATTTGATTAGAATCATGTCTATAAAGAATAAATCCACTGAATAATATGTGTAATGAAGATAAATGATCATTGGACCATTAGAGTGTGTCAAGTTGACCATCTCGTCTCTACCCCTTCGGGATTAGGCGGGACACTCACTAAGTACACGTTGGCTACGTACTCATACTACACTTCTGTGCATTTTTGTTGCACAGGTTCTTGATATATTAGCGGCCTACTGCGCGCAGCAGCACGGATGATTCAGGGACTAGATGAGCTGCAAATTGTGAGGCGACCTGGAGCTAGTACAGTTCCTTTCAGTACTTTGATTATTTATTTCCTGTCCATTGTATTCCGGACAGAGGTTGTATTTTATTTTATTATCAATAGTCGCTTATGCACTTGTGACACCGGGTTCGGGGATGGATTTCAAAAAGTTTGATTTAATTGTTATTGTTAATTTGAATTGAAGCAAATCCCTTTTATTTGTGAAAATGGAATGAAAATTCAATAATTTGATGTATTTAAAAAGGATTTTAAATCGGTAATCTAATTGGCTAGCCTGACAGCGGTGTCCGGCGCCACCACGACCCTTAGTGGATTTTGGGTCGTGACAACATCGAGATATGACGACTCCATGCACGGGCGGGGTTGAGTCTTTTTGAGACTCCACTGCGAGAGTTCCGAATTAAGACTTCATTTGCTCCAAAGTGTACATGGAAAGAAAAAAAATAAAGGATAAAGATTAGCGGACAACTCATTATCTGACAAGAATTTCACATGTTAAATCATTGAATGGCTGAGAGCACCCATTTCAGTTTGTTTCCACAGGTTTGAAACAAAGGAGGAGTTATAGCTGAATGCATTTAGACTGTGTTTGCAATTATCAAAATATCAATCATGGGGCCCTAACTTTGTACTATAAATTATCATGATTTTTATAGAGAAAATCAAGTACTAGACATGGTTTCTACTACTTGGATTTGTCAATAACAGAATAGTTCACATGAACACAATGACATTAGTTATCCTTCATGTTTCGAGCAGTATGTGGTTAGAAAAACAATTTCGTAAGGCATGATTTTAGCATGGAAGTAAATAAAGAAATGAACATATTTAGATGATTTCCAATAAAACTACTGTGCATAACATGACAACTTCAAATAGAATAATGTCATAAATCAACAAAATCACTGCAAATAAAAGATAAAATATCAAAAAATTAAGAGCTCATTGTCAAATAGATACTGAAAAATGAACATACTATAAATTGCAGAAAAAACAAAATAAAAAGAAGGATATTGACCTTTTGCAGGGCAGTGAACTGAGCGTCGTCAAGAAGATCTTTGACTTTGGCTCAGCTCTTTTGGAAGATTGTCAAATGCGGATACAACAAATATATAAATAAAAGCTTTGGCAAGGCTATGGACTAAATAGAGGTCATAAAGCAGAGAAAACTTAAAGCTGGATTTTTAGAGAGCAAGGAAGAAGATAAGCCTTGAATAGTTAGCCACTGAGGGCTAAGGGAGATGGAAGGGGGCTGTGACGACCCAAAGGGTCATCACCGTATTTTCTCCCTTTCTCGGCGCTTTCGAGGCCTTGGAAACATCGTTAATGGTTACCTCGATTTGCGTGCGCAGTACGAGCGCGAAGCCGGAAAGTTTTTATGTTAAAATATATGAATTTTGTGAAAAGTTTGAAGAATTATGATATTAATAGTGATATAGTTGACAGGGGCGTCCAACATCTCTTTTAAAAATGAGTTTCAAAGCAGATATTTATCGATAGAAGCGAGGGTTCTTCAGCGGGATTTTTTTTCTAATATTTGAAATTAAGAGCTATAGTTGTTCATCATTTATTAAGAGAGATTTGAGCATATTTCGTTTCAATTTTGTCTGCTACTTTGATCAGATTTTATTGAAAGAGTTTTGGCATTTTCCTTGTTTCCTTTCAATTGAATCATAAGTCAAAAGATGGAAAGGAAAAGTTGGAAGAAAATAGCAATTCATGAGAGAAATTCTGAAAAGAGGAGATAAAAGAGAGAAGGTGGGGAAAGGGGTTGAAAATGATGGAAAGAGAAGGACGTTGGAAGAAAATAGCAATTTACGGGAGAAATTTGGAAAAGAGGAGAGGAAAGAGAGAAGGTGGGGTAAGGGATTGAAAATGATGGAAAGAAAAGGTTGGAAGAAAATAGCAATTTACGGGAGAAATTTGGAAAAGAGGAGAGGAAAGAGAGAAGGTGGAGAGGAGGACAAAGCTAATGGTATGAGATGGATGTTTATAAAAATAATATTAAATAAATATTGATAATAATAGTAATGTAGTAGTAGTAATTATTATAATAATAATAATAATAATAATAGTAATAATAATAGTAGTAATAATAATGATAATAATTAGTGGTAGCAACAAAAATAGTATTAGTATAATGAAATTATAACACTAATAGCAATAATGACAAAAATAGTAATAATTTCATGATAAAATAATAATAATAATAATAACATATTGGTCGTAGTCATGTAATAATAGTAACACTAATACTAATATCGAATTAATATTAATACTAATAACAATAGTACTTAGCAGTAGTCATAAAGTATTAATACTAGCACTAATTTCGAAGATTGTAGTAGTGGTGGTAGCAGTAGTAATACTACAAGTAATAGTGATATTAGGAAAATAATAATAATTAGGTCTAGTTTGTGTTAAAAATAACAAAATAACTATTCTTACGTTATTAGTGATATTAGAAGCTTGAAGAGATAGTTTGGAATAAAGGAGGGTCAAAATTGGGTGTCAACAACGGTCATCTTTATCGAATCGTGAATATTAAAAATTCTGATTCGACCCTAAACTACCGCACCATGCAATATCTGACTGTTGTATCTCTAATAGTATTTTACAATACTCTAACATAAAGGCGAATTGTAGTAGATTATAATATCGACGAACTTAGTGCGTTCCATTAGGGCCACGGCACCCCATCATAGAAGAAAGCTTCACCACATTTGCAAATACCAAGTATCATTACTTCCACCAGCCCACATCTAACCATCCTTAGTTCGACTGCCTTTCCCTTGCCAAGAATTAAATACGGAACCCCTTGATTACACACTAACTAAAACTCCCTTTAAGCCATTCAGTGCTCCGACGCGTGGGCAAACATCCTACCATCACACCAATACTGCGGAATAATTGCTCATAAGCATCGCGAAAACCTATGCTTAGCCTCAAGACTCTTAGAAGTTCTATTACTAAGCTGAACACTAGAATATCCTTCCATAAGGCGACTATAATAGTCAAATCAATTATACCGGGAGAATCATCCTGCACCAAATTTGTAGTGCCATTACAATCCTTTAATTTTTGATTTATAACAAGCACCCGTGTAAGATTGATTAGGAATAAATCAAAGGCATAAGCATTAAAGGAATTGGACCACACGATAAGGAAATCAAGAAGGGAAGTACTCCTAACTGCCCTGTAGCCTCCCGAGGATAAGTACAAGTGTCTCCATACCGATCCGCAAGACTCTACTAGACTTGCTCACGACTCGTGAGATCGACGGGAACCTGGCTCTGATACCATGTTGTCACGATCCAAAATCCACTAAGGGTCGTGGTGGCGCCGGACACCGCTGTCAGGCAAGCCAACTTAATTAATAGATTAACTTCTCTTTTTAATATCTTTGAAATCTAGCATTTTTCCTCCCATTTTTCTTAAATAGAAAGATCACCACTTAAATTCAAATTAAATAATAAACCATTCGTACAAATCTTTCGAAAACGATCCCAGAACCCAGTGTCACAAGTGCATGAGCATCTACTGATAAGGAAATAAAATACAATATTCGTCTGAAATACAATGGACAGGAGATAAATACAATATGCTGAAAGGGACTATACTAGCTACGGGTCGCCTCGAATAATGCAACTCACCTAGTCCCAGAATCATCTGTACTGCTATGCTTAGTAGGCTTCTAGAGATACATATACCTGTGCAACAAAAATGCACAGAAGTTTAGTATGAGTACGTAAACTATGTGTGCTGAATGAGTATCCCGCCTAATCTCGAAGAAGTAGAGACAAGATGGTCAACTTGGACACTTACCAGAGGTCAATTAACAATATTCTAAAAATGTGAGTAAATCATGGATTTATGTAGTAGTTCTAATTCACGAAGCCGGAAAAAAGGTAAAACACTTTCAACAATTAATAAAGGATTTTCACGGTTCATTATTCATTATCTTATAAATTTATATCAAGCCGCGAAGGGAAAATTTCATGTTTAAAATTCTCAAGCGACAATAACATGCGCAAATCACACTGAGGTGACGACCCCATCTAACAAAAACATAAACGGTGCGCTGCCGAGGGTCGAATGGCCCGGACCATAGATGCATCTATTTAATCTGCCGAGGCATTCGGACTGTTCCATAAATAAACACATACCCTACTCACGAATTATGGATGCGACGCGGGTACACATAAAGATACATGCTCAACCAGTCAATTAAGAATTTATCGGGGAATATTTATCCAAATAAAATCAATTCTCCTTTAACAAATTTTAAGAAATGAAGTTTTGTCCTTTTAGAAATTCACTTACTAATTCAATGTGATTTAAGCAATTCAAGCTATCAATGGGTTCATAAATAATCAAAGTATAATATGATTTTGAGTCCTAACTACCCGGACAATAGCATAATAGTAGCTACGCACGGACTCTCGTTACCTAGCGCGTATGTAGCCCCCACAAATAGGAGCACATAATCAATTATTTCACCTATGGGGACAATTTTCCCTTACAAGGTTAGAAAGGAGACTCACCTCGCTCTGAAGACTCATAACCGACATTCTACATTCCTCCGAAGATTTTCACCAACGAACAATGCTCCAAAACTAGCCAATGACTATACAAATCCATTAATATATTCTCAATTAAACTTTACAACCCAATTTGTAATAATTCCTAACCCCGAATGAAATATTTACAAAAATGCCCTTGGGTCCACGTGCCCGAAATCCAAAACTTCTCAAAGATAAAGTTTACCCATGAACTCACGAACTCAAATATATGATTTTCTCTAACTTCCATACTCAAAATTCAAGAACACTAATTTTCTAGATCTTGTTGATACCTAATTTTTCCCTAGGTAATTTTACACCCAACATACTTCCCAAAATAGCATATATGAGCATATATAAGCCCTCCTAAGTGTTTTGGCATTTTAAAACCAATTTATTGCCTATTTTGATACAACAAAATCCAATAATTATTCTCAATATTATCATTTTTGGTGAATAATTTATTTTATTCTCATATTTGCACCAAAATATAATTAAGATAATTTTTTTTACATTTTTACAAATTTATTTGACATTTTTAAAGCTAAATTGCATATAATTGCAATTATAGCCTATTTTGTGAGTAATAAAATTTTATAATTACAAAATTAGTTCTAGTATTTTTAAGTTAATATTTATGTAATATTTATTTACTCAGTATTTTAATTTATTTTTAAAACCATTATTACCATTTTTTATAAAATAAAAGGGGAAAATTGGCTATTTAAAATCTAGCCTAAATATCATTTCAATTTCAGCCCAAATTGGCACCCTAATTTAAACCCAATTACCCGACCCAATACTCATTTAGCCAACCCAACCCATAACCCTTTTTAAAATGATCAACGACCACCGTCCCCCCTTTCCTTTTTTAATTTCAAACGACCCTTTACCCTGCCTCATTTCTCCTCAGACGCCACCTCTAACCCCCTTTTCTCTCAAATGTTCTCGAACTCTCTCGAAACGCTAATTGTTTTCTGCCTCTTTAAACCCCAAACTCACCAGAATTCATGGCCGCTCAAGCAATAGACGACCTATACTCACCTCCTACTATTCTCACGTGCCTGATGCCTGAAGGTTCGAAGCCAGACTTCGAGGGCCTTCACTCGGATCTTCGTCGATTCGAGGTTTCAAATCATCTCCGACCTCGCTCCGGCGTGTCTTAGCCTCCTGAGCATGATTCCGACCTTATCGACTCCGGATCTGATCTTGTTTCTTCCAAGCGTTTCTCATTTTTAGGGTTCTCAGAAACCCTAGCTTATTCGAGGTTCTTTTCCGTTTATCTGTTTATATCTGTTCTGTATTTAACATTTCAAGTGTTCTCCCCAAATTTCCTTTTCAAAAATCTTTTGATTTCAAATTAGGGTTTCTGAGTCTGTTTGCTAATATTTTGTTCGATTCATTTGCTTATCATCTCTAGGTTTGGAAAACCTTCATTTTGGGATTTGTTTGAGAATCTGAAATTATTTGTTGTTTGTTTCATTTGTTTATCATCTTTTAAGTGTTGAAAACCTTAATTTCTTTGGAGTTTATGCGAGTTCCTGAAGTTGCTAGTGCATTGCATCTATTTGAAATTGCCCGACTTGATTTGAATTTCCTTTGTTTCATCATCCTTTTTCTTTATGTGATTCCTTTGACTCTGAGTTCTTGCTACTTGTCAGACTTGACTATGTTTTCAGAAACATTCTCACTTGACTTTTGCATGCTTCTGATCTTTTTCTCTATTACTAAGCCAATAAAATTTGACCTACATAACTATCATGCTATGAATGCTTGCTGTCTATTAATTCTGTGCTATTACTGTATGTTGTTTCTTCTTGCCATAGCTTGGAGTCACATGCCTATTACTTGTGCACTTCATTTATATACTGAGTCCCTTCTGTGATTTATTATCAAACTCGTGACTGATTTTCAAAACTTTTCCTTCTGAAATTCTGATTTCCTTCGCCTGTTAATTGTTAATTGATTTCTTTTCTTGTTTTTGCCTTACTGAATCCTTTCTCAAAATAAGTATGTTCCTCTACTTGGACTTAATCACTTGCTGTATTGTTTTACTACTCTTTTTCTGGCAATAACCAATCTGCCTCTTAAATTGATTTCTTTACTTATTTTAAACCTATCACTGCCCGTTAACAAGTGACCCCTTAATTAAGGGCAATTACTGGTGTAATTGAATCTGATTAGTGACTGTTTCCATGTTTGTTGGTTATTACCTCACTTTTTACTCTTTTTCAAAAACTATAAATATATGGACTTCTTCCCTTTCAAAAAGAGTGGGGGACACACGAACAAGTCATTACTTCTTACTCTCAAATTCACTTAGGTTTTTAAGCATTAAAGTTCTTTGAACTCACAAGCATAAAGGTTCTTTTTTATTGTGGCTTGGCTTGAAAGTATCCTGTTTTTCTTTGCTTGCTTCTTCTGCAACTGGTCTGTTACCTTTTATTAATTTCTGTCACTCCCCTATGTGTTCATTTTTTTAGTCCATTCTTTGTTTGGCTTACTTCTTCCATAATGTAAATTTTTAAGCTGGTTTGTTTCTTTGCTATGCTCCTACATGAGTCCATATCCCCCAATCCCTTTTGTATGTTGAGTTATGATTCAGAAACATGAAAACACTTGGCATTGTTATTCATGTATATGGACTGGATTCCCTGAGTCCTAAACTCTTTCAATTTCCATTCCCTTTCCCCTTTATATGTATTCAGAGCTTGGGACCTTGATCTAACAATGTCCTAATCATTGTCCACACCATAGTCTGACCTTCAATAGGTATGTGCTCTTATTTGTTGGCTGAACATGCTTGGTCAGGGGTGTGCCAGCCTACCTCATGGTTAGGTATGACCACCAGCCTGCCTTGGCATCCCCTAACTCCCTCTCTATTGCACTTGCACTCACTCTTAGAACTTAGGTTCTGCCCCCTATTCTGAGCCTTTCCTTGGGACCCATGAGCTCCCTCTGAACTTGGACACTTGAGGGCTGGCTCTTCTATACTGCACTTTAATTCAGTTTCTAATTTATATCTTGGGTGTAAGCACTGTCTGGGATTCCTGAAACTCCTTGGATCTCTGAAACACCCTAGATAAGAGAAGGCTTTGGAAATCTTGATCTCGGAAGTGGTTAAATCTTATATTATTAGACACTAAGTCTGAATTAGGCTGCTCGGATATATCTGATAGCTTCTGATGTACTTTTAATTTCAATCTTATTCTACTGGTCTATAAAGATTTGTATAAACTTATAGGGATTTAATGAAAAAGGGGAGGGGGTTTACTTTTATGCACAAATGGTAGAAAACATGCCTATAGGATTTTATTTCTAATTTGTGCAGTTCCACACGTAGAAAGCATGCCTATAGGATTTAACTTCTAAATTCTGCAACCATGCATATAGATACGATGCCTATAGGGGTTAGCATCTCTGCATATAATAACGTCATTTGGCAAACAGTTAAGTTTAATAATAAAATAGCATATATAAATATCATTGTTTATAAGGATTCTATTAGTGTTTGAAAAGGTATCAAGAAGCAATAGCGTATAGAAAGCATGCCTATAGAGATTTCGTACTAGAGTTGTCTCACTTGTTTAAAACAGTATCGATTTTACTAAAACAAACGACTTCCTACACCCGTTCTGAACTATTAAAACTTTTTCTCACAATCAAATCAGTGTATTCTTCCTGAAACTTACTCTCCCGTTTGTACACATCCTTTCGGCGCTACCCGCGAGGGCGCAAGGGAGTTTTTCCAATTAAAGGACAATCGAAAGGGGATTTATTTTATTTTAATCAGAGTCGCCACTTGGGAGATTTAAGGTGTCCCAAGTCACCGGTTGAATCCCGAATCGAGGAAAAGAATGACTCTGTTTAACAGTCTGCGCACCAGAAATTCGGATAAGGAATTCTGTTAACCCGGGAGA
>MU732968.1:70529-94487 GCA_026770625.1 Nicotiana glauca | reverse complement strand
ATGGGTCATGGGTCATGGGTTTGGGTTATGGGATTTTGGGTTGGGTAGAATAGGTTTGGGCCTAGATTTAAAATTTAGGAAGAGGCCCAATTCCGAATTTGTCTTCTCTATTTTTTTTATTTTTTATTACGAATTAATAAAAAAAAATACTAAGATTAAATTATAAAAACCAAAATTATCTTAAAAATACTAATTAACTCCTTATAATAATTATCACACAAAATTAATTGTCAATTAAAATAAAATCGCACCATTTCAACATTAAATGCTAAAAATACAAAAAATACGTATTTTTGTGATTTTATATTTTTTGTAAAACAAACTTAATTATTCTTAATTATAAACTTGAATTTTATATACAAATGCAAAATATTTTTATATTTTTATTTATTTAAACAAATAAAATATGAACAGATAAATGCAAATAATATAGTAAAAATAACACAAAATTCACAACAATTTCAAATAAACTAAAATTATTTTATTTTGAATCTTTGGGAGTATTTCTCTTATAGGGCAAAAAATCATGTGCTCACACCGTTGACTCTGGTAAATGTTTTTTTTTTCAAATCTGCCTAAAGTCATCTCTTTATATTTATCTGACAAATCTCTTCTAATCAGTCTGCAACTCAGTTCTTTGTTAAAAATTGGCAACTCCTTTTCCTAATTAGCCTGCCTCCTGAAACTCGTTTTAGATGTTAAACCACTTTTGTAACAAACCAGTACCCTTTTCTGAAACCTCTTTTTACTCTATAATTTTTCTTTAAAATCAGCTTGTGTTTTAAAAAATTAGTAGTTTTATCCAACACATAGACAAATGGTTAATTAATCAACTGGATCAGTCTTAGACAACTGCATTCGAGTGAGGCTAATGCAGACGTCCTGTCTAAAAATATGTGTTGAACCAGTCTGCTTGTCGCTTTAATTTAATTTAAGACTAAACCAGTACGTACAAGACATTCTAAACTCTATGGCTTTATCTGATTTTAGGAGGCTTATTTGAGCCCTACTTGCTTATTTGCTTTCCCCTTTACTTGTGTCATGTGTTTTTATTGACGCCCTAGTATTTTGTCCTTTGAAAACTCTCTAAAGGACCCAAACCCCTCTCCCTTTAGGACTAGTAGTTCAAATGCCTCCGGGACTGATAGGATCGGGACAGGTACTAGCATGCAATAAGTAACGAAACATTCCGCGCTTTAATACCTTAATAGGGTGGGAAGGGTAGATATGGATATGATGACCACGCGATAACACCACGTTTATAAAAGGTTACGGGGTGTTGTGTGGGGTGATCCATATTATTTATAAACATAGGACCCCCTGTCCCTTTACCGGTTTATTTTTATTTCGAAAACTGCTTTTCTCAAATTTCAGCTTCTTTAACTGCTTTTTAACTTCAATTACTTCCAGTAATTATGTGAAATTTTCCCTCTCTTCACTCGTTTATTCTAAATTTTAAAACTACTTTCTTCTCAAATTTCAGCTTTTTTAACTTTGTTTTCATTTCAAATTATTTGAAATTATTGTATGAAAACCCCCTCGTATTTCTAATTCTTACTTGTTTACTTATTGTTTGCACTTAAAGTCACAATTGTAACATGGACGGGAACCACACTAGTGGATCTTGAGGGGTGCCTAACACCTTCCCCTCGAGATAATTTTTAGCCCTTACCCGAACTTTGGTTATCCAACTAAAATAACTCTTAGTGTCTTAATGCACTTAATCATTAGATGGTGACTCTTCAAACTCAAAACAAAAAAACCCAATTCTCGCAAGGGAATGGAGTTGTCCTCCCGAATGTCGTATACCCGATTCTGAACCCGGTTCTGGAATAAAAGGGGGCGTCGACAACATGGCGACTCTGCTGGGGATTTTTTAGGCTTTTACCATTACATGTTATATGTGACTTTATTGCTTTGTTTTATTGCTTTGTTTAATGACTTTATTCGAAATTGACTTGTCTTTTGTTTCTTTTTCTTTAACGCTTTTATTTACCCTTTTCCATCAATACCGCTGTAATTTTGAGCAATTATTGTAAACATTTATTTTATGAACGTGGAAATACATGTCAATTTGTTTCATTCTTGTAAACTGCATCTTCAACATTATATTTTGCTCGTGCCAAACATATACCATAACAACACTTATAATGAGTGGTTGCGCCCTTCCAATATTATCACCCTTTAAATTTAGCAAAGACGTATTTGCAGTAAACCAGTCGATCAATGGTGCAGTCGACGGTTTCGTGTCGTTCCCTCTTGAGTTTTCCACTCAATGGTACCTGTCTAATACCTCAATAGAAACCTTACACCATTTAAACTATACATACATCATGGTCAAACCTAGCCGAGTCAGTTATGTTGTCCACATAATGACTCATTAGGATAGCCTTGTTCAAAGTCCACCGGGTTTCCTTGAAACCCAAATAGACACCTCCATGTTCTGTGCATTTATTTGGAGAACTAAATGCTTGCTATGCTAATTATTGGTTTAAATAGTCGAGTCTAGTAGGGTAAGGGCCTAACACTTTGTTTTGCAGAAAATGAGGCACGAAGTCCCCAGATTTGGCATGGTAACCAACATTCATCCAAGGCTGCTGAATTGGTGGAAAGACCTCCACTCTAGTGATCAGACACTCGTCAACAAATACTTAGAGAATTTGCCTTCCCTTATAGAAATCCAGCTTGACAAGAATAATAGAGGCCACAACACTATTCTGGGAAAGTGACAGGTCCGTGTTCCACTTCGGGGACCTTGAAATGACTCCTTTGCTCAAAGAAATAGGAGGTTTAGCAGGTATCCCTTGGGAGACTTTGGGTTTGATTATGCCAGAGAATCGCAAGGGTAAGAGTTTCCTTAAGATGATGGGACTGAAGAAGAATCCAGATTTAACCTGTCTAAAAGACTCTTACATTCCATTTGACTATCTGTACGAGAGGTATGGCCATAGCAAGTCATACCGCACCTACTCAGATGAATTCGCCTTCACCTCATTGGGGCATATCCACAGAAGGGTCTTTGTTTTTATGTTCTGATTTTTGGGAATGATAGTGTTCCCTATGAAGAAGGCTAGGATCCACACAAGACTGACCATGGTAACTAAGACTCTAATGGAAGGAATTGGCGGGCAGCCTTTCAGTATAGTGCCTATGATCGTTGCTGAGATATACCGAGCCCGGGACAACTGTCAACAAAAGGCCAATCATTTTGATGGTTGCAACTTATTACTTCAGCTCTGGCTCGTGGAGAACCTCCAAAAAGGAGAATACCGGCAAGAGATCCTCCGTAGAAACTGGGATAATCTCATCGCCTTCCACCAGCCAAGGCGTATGAATTATATGCCTAATATGTTCGCTCAACCAAAGGATGCTGGAGGATGGGTAGAATTATTTGAGAATCTGAAAGAAAACTAGGTACAGTGGATGGTCAAGTGGTTCCCTACGGAATAATTAATTATTCGATCCCGAGACGCACCGTTTCTCATACTAATTGGGCTAAGAGGTACTTATCCCTATGTTCCCCTCCGAGCCATGAGGCAGGCTAGGAGAAAGCAAATCATACCAAGGGTCGACAAAATGAGTCACTTCAGGGCTGACTTCCAGGACGATCGTAGCCCTCACAAGTGCCAAGCTCAGCACACGTGGCATTGTAAATTCGTTTTGGGGAAAGAATCTATTGAGCCAGACATGTATCACGCCGGTTGTGTGCCACAATACTCAGGTTGGTTGGAAGATAATCGTAATAGTTTGGGTCAACCCATGTTTATTCAAGGACACAGAATTATCGATGAGCACGCCGAAGCACGGGTTAAGCATAATCAACTGTGCAAGAGAATTCAGAGTGTGAAAGTAAGCACCGGTAAATACAAGAAGCCCATCAGAAGTTGATCGAGGAGTGGAAAGATATGGCTGTCAGCGACAACAAGCGACTAGGGTATTTGGAGCGCGGTCTAGTAGAGATGGAAGGAAAGTTCATCAAGAGGATTGAAGATTGTCAAAACACAGAAGGAAATGTAGGCGAACATTTGGCCCGAACTTATTTGCAGCTAGGACTACGCGAGCTGGTGAAGCTGTTCGAGGGAGACAAAGATGCCAAATCTGGGGAAGTACCTTCTGGGACCAAGTAGTTAGGAGTCCTTAATTTTGCTTTAATGATGTAATAAGGCCAATGGCCACTAGTGACGTTTTACTTCCTGTTATTTTAGTGTCATTTTGGATTCATCTTATTTTTATCAATAAAATGAGGCATTTAGCATTATACGTTCTCCAAAACTATTTGTCGCTAGGCCTACCTCAAGCACAACGGGGCACCCAAATTAGGACACGATTTATATTCTTGCACAATGTATTTAAATACTACAACGTTTTTCTCATGACCCGCACTATCTTATTACCTTTTATTTTTCTTTTGTTTTTATTCTCCTCCCCAAAGGTTAGTTCGTGCATTCTGGCACCATCATCATACTCCTCAAGATCCAAGGGCCCTCCACCTCCTCCGGAACAAGAACAAAGGTAGAATGGGAGATTCAAGTGCCAGAAAGGAAATTGAAAGAACTGAGATTCCTCAGGGTACCCCGGTTGCTAAGGAAACTGCTGTCCAACATGAGCAGAAATTATTGAAGTTACGAGAAAAACTGGATCAGGTTCGGAACTTGGTGAACTTATCATTCTCTCTCACCGAACCTGATGTCAACAACAAGAATCCCGCACCACCATAGAACACCTCACAACCATAGATACAACCCACTCATACTCTACACTGCAACATATGCCACACTCCGAACAACACTCCACTACTCATTCCCGAACCACTGAACACCACAAACGACCACCTCCACAACACTCCTATCTACGTGGATACTGTACCCCACTATATTCAACCAATCTCAAATGCACTTGAGTCTGATGACAAAGACTCACTTATCAGGAACTTGGCAGCAGAACTCAAGAAGTTGACCAGCCGAGTTCGAGGCATGGAAGGACACAAAGGTATCGAGGGGCAGAGTTATGAGGACCTCTGCATTCAGCCAGATGTTGAACTTCCGGAGGGGTACAAACCTCCTAAGTTCGAAATATTTGATAGCACGGGAGATCCCAAAGTCCACCTGAGGTCATATTGCGATAAGCTAGACGGAGTCGGAAGAGATGAGAAGATCCGTATGAAACTATTCATGAGATGTCTAAATGGGGATGCTTTATCCTGGTACATCAGCCAAGACCCCAAGAAATGGACAAGCTGGGTAGGTATGGCATCAGATTTCATGGATAGGTTCCAATTCAATATAGAGAATGCACCGGATGTATTCTACATCCAGAATTTGAAGAAGAAACCTACCAAAACATTCCATGAGTATGCTACTCATTAGAGATTAGAGGCTGCAAAGGTCAGGCCGGCCTTAGAAGAAGAACAGATGAATAGATTCTTCGTTCGAGCTCAGGATCCATAATATTACGAGATGTTGATGTTGATCGAGGGTCAGAAATTCTATGATATCATCAAACTGGGAGAAAGAATTGAGGAAGGCATTAAGAATGGTATGGTTACTAATCTTGAAGCATTGCATGCCACCAACAAGGCCTTACAGTCTGGTGGCACGTCCAAGAAGAAGGATATAAGTGTCGAGATGGTCGCACAGGGAGCCAAATCACCACTAAAATACCACACTTACCATCCACATCCACTTACACATCAGCCTATCCCAAATTACCAAGCACCCGCACCCTCTTATCAAAATCTACCTCTCGTTTGCCAATCGTCTCCACCTCTCACATATCAACCCACCTCACCCAGATGCTCGCAACCTGCACCTGTCTACCAAGCTTATAATGCTCAACCCTCTCACTACCAATCACCTCCCATCCGCTAAAATTTCCCTAGACCTAGGCCAAATTTTGACCGCAGACCTCCTAGACAATACATAGCCATCGCCAAACCAATTGACCAGCTGTACGAGAGACTCAAAGTTGCTGGTTACGTCGCCCCTATCCCAGCCATAACTCCAGAAAATCCTTCACAGTGGGTCAACCCTAATAATACCTGTGCGTACCACTCCGACATGAAGGGATATACCATTTACGTGTGATGCTCATTGAAGGAAAAGATTCAAACCCTGATTGACAATAAGGTCATTATAGCAAAGGAGCCTACTCCTAATGTTTGCAACAACCCTCTGCCTGACCACAAAGGTGGAAACATTCACACGGTCGAGATCGAAGATGATTGGGACCCTAAAGGGTCGATAGGGTTGATCACTGAGGGTGATGAACCAAAGAAACCAGCGGTCACACTTAACCTAATTGTTGTGCAAAATAATCCCTCGAGGGATGATGAAGTAAACATGTCTATACCTCTCAAATTTGAAGCGCCTCCTTCTGCAAAGGCACTCGGACCAATTGAGGTTGAGTTTTGAAAAGCACCCGCACGCTTTGAAGTTGTTGTGTTACCACCAAGGGTACCTATTCATGTAGTAATGTTAGATATAACATCGTTCCACTCAAATGCCATACCATGGGATTACATAGCCGAAGCTAGGAGAAAAGGGAAGACCAAGACAGGGAAAACAATTGCTGCGCAGGGCATGACCAGAACATGGAGGGTTTACAACCAGAACACTTAGCTGAGTCCAGTAAGAAAGCATCTGGACGACCTATAGAAATTGAGCCTGATGATCTTTGGAGGAAAATACAAGCTAAGGAATACTCAGTCGTTGAGTAATTGAACAAAACACCAGCACAAATCTCCATCCCAGTTCTTCCGTAGAGCTCTGACACACAAAAAAATTCCTTGATGAAGATACTGAGCAAAGCTTATGTGCCCAGCAACATAACTGGAGGCAAAATGGCAAATATGGTAGGGCAAGTACTGGAAAGCCACAAAATCACCTTTCACAAAGATGAGCTTCCACTGGAAGGACTGAGCCACAACAAGGCACTGCACATCACCGTGCAATGCGAGGATTATTTCATCCCTAGAGTCTTGGTTGATGAAGGATCCAGCCTCAACATCTGTCAGCTGATAACTCTCAGAACCTTGGGAAAGAGCCTACACGAGATCAAATATGGGGCCATCAATGTCAAAGCCTTCGATGGGTCCCAAAGGTCTACTATTGGAGAAATCAGCCTTTGCTTACAAATAGGACCAAACATGGTTCGACGTTGACTTCCAAGTGATAGATGTCCTAGCATCCTACAACTTGTTGTTGGGACGACCATGGATCCACGCTGCTAGAGCCATAGCATCGACCCTTCATCAGGCAGTGAAATTCGAATGGAATCACCAAGAGGTGATTATTCATGGCGATGGTAGCAACCCCATATATAGTCGCCAAACCATCCCAATAATTAGAGGTAGAAGGAGAATAGATGGAGAAACATACTACCACATCGAAAGGGTTAACGGTGTAGACAAAGATAAATGGTGGGATAACAAGATTGAAAGTATCCTGAATTGGTGTGGGTACGAACCTGGAAAGGGACTCGGTAAAAACCTCCAGGGGATCACTAAGCCTATCACACTAAAGAAGCATGGCACTACTTTCAGGTTAGGGTACGATTATACTTAGAAGGAATTCCAGAACTGGTCGCCACCATGGCGCGGGCCCTACTATCCACTGGAGCATCCGATACCCCACCTGGAGCAGACTTTCTAACCGGCAGATACTATATATGGGTCAGAGGACTGCTGTGTTCTTTTCGAGGAGGAAGGGGAGGAAGGCCCTTCCATACAAGCTATGAACAGAGGAGAACGCCTCAGCAACTGGTCAATTAGAACCACCAGGGACCAAAAAGCTTCGGGGTAGCAAGGCTAAACAAAAGCACTATGCATCTTTTTTTTACTAGCTGATTTTCTTTCCGCATTATTTTTAATTTTGAAAAGAGCTCCGATGTTCCAAAAAATTATGAATTTAATCAAAGCATTTTAGTTTATCATATATATCGCTCTTATTATTTTCTCTACCATTTACTCTATTTACACAACATTACTATTACTTACTTTGACGATGAATCAACGATTGTGACTTACAATGAAACAACGCAGCAAATGGATATAGACTCAGAAGAGGATGACATACCACAAGAGGTCATCAGAGAGGTTGAGAATTTTGAGAATAGGCCTAAGTCTAACTTGGACGAAACTGAGGTCGTTATTTTGGGAGATACAGAAAATGCCAAAGAAACGTGCATTAGTGTTCACCGGTCACCATCAGAAAAGGAAGAATACACGGAGTTTTTAAAGGAACATGACGACATATTTGCCTGGTCGTATGATGACATGACTGGTCTCAGTACATCCATTGTAGCCCACAAACTACCAACAGATCCAATCTGTCCGCCGGTAAAGTAGAAGCTCAAGAAATTCAAACCCGACATGAGTTTGAAAATCAAAGAAGAGGTTACCAAGCAAGTCAAAGCCAAGGTTCTCAGGGTAGTAGAGTATCCGACATGGTTATCCAACATCATGACAGTACCAAAGAAAGATGGGAAAGTTAGAGTTTGCGTCGACTACTGGGATCTTAACGGGCCAGTCCCAAAGACAACTTCCCCTCGCCGAACAGACACATTTTTATCGACAACTGCGCCAAGCATGAGTTACAGTATTTTGTTGATTGTTTCGCCGGGTACATCAGATATGGATGGATGAGGAAGATATAGAGAAAACGGCTTTCATCACGCCATGGGAAATGTATTGTTACAAAATGATGTCGTTTGGGTTGAAGAATGCTGGCGCCACCTATATAAGAGCCATGACTACTATCTTTCATGACATGATATACAAAGAGATTGAGGTATATATGGACGACGTCATCATCAAATCCAAGAGGGCCACTGATCATATGGAAGATCTGAGAAAGTTCTTAAACAGACTGAGGAGGTACAATCTGAAACTGAATCCCACCAAGTGTGTATTTGGGGTTCCTGTTGGAAAATTACTGGGTTTCATCGTGAGTCATTGAGGAATAGAATTGGACCCATCAAAGGTCAAAGCCATTCAAGAATTGCCACCGCCAAAGAATAAGAAGGATATGATGAGTTTCCTAGGGAGACTCAACTATATCAACCGATTGATAGCTCATTCCACTGTCATTTGGGAACCCATCTTTAAAATGGTGAAGAATGACACTGCTACTAAATGGACTAATGATTGTCAGAAAGCTTTTGACAAAATCAAGGAATACCTGTTAACGCCGCCAGTCTTGGTTCCGCCCGAGCCAGAAAGACCTCTATTGCTTTACCTTGTGGTATTGGATGGAGCATTCGGTTGTGTTTTGGGATAACATGACGAAATAGGAAGAAAAGAGCAAGCCATCTACTATCTCAGTAAGAAGTTCACTCCGTACGAGGCCCAGTATTCTCTATTAAAGCGCACCTATTATGCTCTGACTTGGGTAGCTCAGAAATTGAGGCATTACTTATGTGCATGCACTACTTATCTCATATCATGAATGGACCTGCTGAAGTATCTATTCCGAAAGCCCATGCCCACCGACAAGCTCGTCAAGTGGCAAATCCTGCTAAGTGAATTGACATTGTTTACGTGACTCAAAAAAAATCAAAGGTCAAGTCATAGCAGATCACCTTGCCGAGAATCCTATTGGCGGAGTATACGAACCTCTGAAAACGTATTTTCCTGATGAAGAGGTGTCCTTCATAGGAGAAGATATTGCAAAATCTTATGATGGGTGGAGGCTATTTTTTGACGGAGCCGCAAATTTCAAAAGGAGTTGGCATAGAAGCCGTCCTAGTATCAGAAACCGACTAGCATTACCCGGTATCCACCAAGCTCAGGTTTTCTTGCGCAAACAATATGGTCGAATATGAAGCTTGCATCTTGGGGCTCAAGATGGCCATTGACATGAACATTCAAGAGTTGCTAGTGATCGTGGATTCAGACTTGCTCATACATCAAGTTCAAGAAGAGTGGGAAACCAAGAACTCTAAGATACTGCCCTACTTACATCACATATAGGAGTTGAGGAAGAGATTTACAAAGACAGAATTTCAGCACGTCCCCAGGGTCCAGAACGAGTTCGCTGATGCATTAGCTACTTTATCATCCATGATCCATCATCCGGACATGAATTTCATTGATCCCATCCCAGTAAAGATTTATGATAAGCCAGCTTGTTATGTTCACGTTGAGGAAGAAGCAAACGGAAAACCATGGTTCCATGATATCAAGGAGTACTTGACAATAGGAAAATATCCAAAACTTGCCAACGCCACTCAGAAGCGCACATTTCGGAGGTTATCCAACAACTTATTTCACAGTGGAGGAATCCTGTATAGGAGGACTCCTGATTTGGGTTTACTAAGGTGTATCGAAGCAAAAGAAGCATCCAGACTATTGGACGAAGTGCACGTAGGACCTACGGGCCGCACATGAATGATTTTGTCTTAGCAAAGAAGATACTCCGAGAAGGGTATTTTTGGATGACTATGGAAACAGACTTTATCCAATATATTCGCAAATGCTATCGCTGTCAGATACATGCAGACATGATAAAGGTACCTCCAAACGAGCTTGCTGCAACAAGCTCACCATGGCAATTCGCCGCTTGGGGAATGGATGTTATTAGACCTATCGAGCCTGCCACATCAAACGGGCAAAGGTTTATCCTGGTAGCAATCGATTATTTTACCAAAGGGGTTAAAGCAGTGTCATACAGGGTAGTGACTAAGAAAGTTTTAGCAAATTTCATCCGTGACCGTATTGTTTGCCGATTCGAAATTCCGGAATCAATCATCACTGATAATGGTTCCAATCTCAATAGAGACTTGATGAAAGCAATGTGTGAGACATTCAAGATCAAACACAAGAAATCTATAGCCTACAAGCCTCAGATGAATGGATATGTAGAGGCAGCCAACAAGAATATCAAAAATATACTAAGGAAGGTGATCGAAAGTCACAAAAATGGCATGAGAAATTATTATTCGCCTTACTGGAATACTGCACCACAGTCCGCAAATCGACCGGAGCAACTCCCTACATGCTGGTTTATAGTACAGAGGTTGTCATCCCCGTCGAGGTAGAAATTCCCTCCTTGAGGATCATACAAGAAGCAGAGTTGGATGCCACGGAATGGGTAAAAGGTCGCTACGAGCAGTAAGCCTTGATAGATGGGATAAGGATGAATGCAGTTTTCCACGGTCAGTTGTATCAGAACAGAATATCCAGAGCCTTCAACAAAGAAGTTTAGCTAAGAAAGTTTACACCGGGGTAGCTAGTGTTGAAGAAAATATTCCCACATCAAGGTGAAGACAAGGGGAAATTTTCTCCCAACTGGCAAGGTCTCTACATGGATCATCGGGTTCTAAGTGGAGGAGCCCTTATTCTTGCAGAGATGGACGACGAAGTCTGGCCAAAGCGAATCAATTCAGATGTAGTGAAATGATACTATGTGTAACCACTATGATTTCGTTATGATGTAATTTGAACTACGGCTTACCTGATTCCCGTTTAAGAGGGGATACATAGGCAACCCTATGGGTTCGGTCACAATATAATAAAAATTTCATTTCCCCTGCTATTGGAACTCGGGCAGAATTTTGAGGAGGACCCTCAAAATTCCGAAGTTAGTTTTCAGCCATTCATCGCCAGGAATGCCACCTCAGTAAATTGGGGAAGAATTTTGAGGAGGACCCTCAAAATTCCGAAGTTGATTTTTCAACCATTCAGCGCAGACGTCAGAAGTGCCAGCCCAGTAAAATGGGGCAGAATTTTGAGGAGGACCCTTAAAATTCCGAAGCAAGGCAGGTTGCAATGTCTTGAACCGCGTCGTAGTCGTTAGTTCATCTAAAGAAATCTATTTTTGATTGTATACTTACGTTATATTTACTAAATCATGCATAACTATTGTTCGAATTGCTGTTGTTTAGTAATGCTACCCCAATGATACACAACGCCAGAAGCCAGGGGAAAACGAACTAACCTTTCCCCCTTATAAAACTCATAATTTTTGTTTTGATGCAGGCACTTGAGTTGCAATATCGTCAGGTATATTTGTGTACGCATACTTTCTCAAGAATGCAACTTCTCAGAATCATCACTTATTCATAATCGCTATCCGTACACAACCTCCCTAGCAGTCACGATATCGTAATCAATTATCAGCTAAGAGATCTTACCACTGTCTCCATCTTGCATTTTCTTGCATTGCATAAGGCTACCTTTCTACCTTTCGAGACTAAGCACTGTCTCCATCCTGCATTTTCTTACATTGCTTAAGGCTACCTTTCTGCCTTTCGAGACTAAGCACTGTCTCCATCTTGCATTTTCTTGCATTGCATAAGGCTACCTTTCTGCCTTTCGAGACTAAGCACTGTCTTCATCCTTCATTTTCTTGCATTACATAAGGCTACCTTTCTGCCTTTCGAGACTAAGCATTGTCTCCGTCCTGCATTTTCCTGCATTGCATAAGGCTAACTTTCTGCCTTTCGAGACTAAGCACTGTCTCCATCCTGCATTTTCTTGCATTATATAAGGCTACCTTTCTGCCTTTCGAGAATAAGCACTGTCTCCATCCTACATTTTCTTGCATTGCATAAGGCTACCTTTCTGCTTTTCGAGACTAAGCACTGTCTCCATCCCACATTTTCTTGCATTACATAAGGCTGCCTTTCGAGACTAAGCACTGTCTCCATCCTGCATTTTCTTGCATTACATAAGGCTACCTTTCTACCTTTCGAGACTAAGCACTGTCTCCATCTTGCATTTTCTTACGTTGCATAAGGCTACCTTTCTGCCTTCCGAGGTTAAGCTCTACCTCCACCTGCATGGCTGAAATATCGCCACCTCTATTTGCACCGGCTGAAATACCGCCAGCTTCATCTAAATATTGCATGGCTGAAACATCGCCAATTTTTGTTTAAATCTTTATCGGCTGAAATATTGCCATTTATAATTATCCTTCCTTATTGGATGAAATATTGCCAACTATATTTAATTATCGGTATCAGATGAAATATCGCCATTTACATTTTTATATCAACTGAAACATCGCCGCGTTATTTAGATTTCTGATGGCTGAAATATTGCCATTTACATTTTTACATCAACTGAAACATCGCCTCTTTTTTTAAATTTCTGTCGGCTGAAATATCGCTATTTTCATTTTTTGCATCAACTAAAATATTGCCAGTTTTATTTAAATTCCTGTTGGCTGAAATAGCGCCACTTAGATTTATCCTTCACAATTGCTGAAATACCGCCAAATCTTACATTTCATGGGCTGAAATACCGCCACACCGTCCGAGGGCATCATTGTTCGGAGGCATTATCTTCATAGCCTGAGAACACCATGCCATGGCCCGAGGACCCCCGTTTTATATCCTGCAAATCATTATTCAAAGGCATCATGGTTCGGAGGCACCATTATCATAGCCCGAGAACATCATTTCATAGCCTGCAAATCCTTCATTTTGCGCTTCATGGCCCAGGACGTCATGGTCTGAGGACATCATCTTAACCGTCCGAAGATAACATTCATGGTCCAATGGGAACTTGCATCACGTTTAAATTTATGCACGATATAGGCCCATATTTATCACTTGTAGGTACACTGACTAGCAATGGACATCTCAGCAGGAGCGATCCCGCTCCTGTTCCCGCAACCGATTAGACTTCAAATACCTCTTGCCACCTAAACATTGTGTATGTCTCTTTCGAATCTCCATCGGCATGTTTCGTCAATGGTTCCTGAACTATATACGGCCTGATTCCTGTAAAACCAGGGATATGTAGGCTCGGTCAAATTCTTTTCAAATCGCCGCTTCCGGTCAAAAATGCCCATCATATCTTTACCCGACAACTCTTTCATCCTTCCGGGATAAAGAGGAGCAGTTGTTGATACTCAATATTTTTCTAGGTAATTTTATACTCACAATACTTCCCAAAATAGCATATGTGTGCATATATAAGCCCACGCAAGAGTTTTGGCGTTTTTAATAATTTTTAAACCAATTTATTACCTATTTTAATACAACAAAATCCAATAATTATTTCCAAAACTATTATTTTTGGTGAATAATTCATTGTATTCTCACATTTGCACCAAAATATAATTAAGGAAATTTTTTTATATTTTTACAAATTTATTTGGCATTTTTAAAGCTAAATTGCATATAATTGCAATTATAGCCTATTTTTTGATTAATAGCATTTTATAATTACAAAATTAGTTACTGTATTTTTAAGTTAATATTTATGTAATATTTGTTTACTCATTATTTTTAATTTGTTTTTAAAACAATTATTACCATTTTTTATAAAATAAAAGGAGAGGAATTGGCTATTTAAAATCTAGCCTAAATTTTATTTCAATTTCAGCCCAAATTGGCACCCCAATTTAAACCCAATTACCCGAACCAATACCCATTTAGCCGACCCAACCCATTAACCTTTTTTAATCTTGGCCGTTGATCATTAAGATCAACGGCCACTGTCCCCCCTTTCCTTTTTTAATTTCAAACGACCTCTTACCCTACCTCATTTCTCCTCAGACGCCGCCTCTAACCCCCTCTTCTATCAAACTCTATCTAACTCTCTTGAAACCCTAATCATTTTCTACCTCTTTAAACCCAAAACTCACCGGAATTCATGGCCGCTCAAGCCATAGACGACCTATACTCACCTCCTACTACTCTCACGTTCCTGATGCCTGAAGGTTCGAGGCCAGACTTCGAGGGCCTTCACTTAGATCTTCATTAATTCAAGGTTTCCAATCATCTCCGACCTCACTCCGGCGTGTCTTAGCCTCCTGAGCCTGATTCCGACCTTATCGACTCCGGCTCTGATCTTGTTTCTTCCAAACGTTTCTCATTTCTAGGGTTCTCAGAAACCCTAGCTTATTCAAGGTTCTTTTCCGTTTATCTGTTTAGATTTATGCTAGATCTGTGGTGTATTTAACATTTCAAGTGTTCTCCCCAAATTTCCTTATCAAAAATCTTTTGATTTCAAATTAGGGTTTTTGAGTCTGTTTGCTAATATTTTATTCGATTCATTTTCTTATCATCTCTAGATTTTGAAAACCTTAATTTGGGATTTGTTTGAGAATCTGAAACTATTTGTTGTTTGTTTCATTTGTTTCTCATCTTTTAAGTGTTGAAAACCCTAATTTCTTTGGAGTTTATGCGAGTTCCTGAAGTTGCTAGTGCATTGCATATGTTTGAAATTACCCGACTTGATTTGAAATTCCTTTGTTTCATCATCCCTTTTCTTTATGTGATTCCTTTGACTCTGAGTTCTTGCTACTTTTCAGACTTGACTATGTTTTTAGAAACGTTCTCACTTGACTTTTGCATGCTTCTGATCTTTTTCGCTATTACTAAGCCAATTAAATTTGACCTACGTGACTATCATGCTATGAATGTTTGCTGTCTATTAATTCTGTGCTATTACTGTATGTTTTTTCCTCTTGCCATAGCTTGGCCACACATGCCTATTACTTGTGCACTTCATGTATATACCGAGTCCATTCTGTGATTGATTTTCAAACTCGTGACTGATTTTCAAAACTTTTCCTTGTGAAATTCTGATTTCCTTCGTCTGTTAAGGGTTAATTGATTTCTTTCCTTATTTTTGCCTTACTGACTCCTTTCTCAAAATAAGTATGTTCCTGTAATTGGACTTAATCACTTGGTGTATTGTTTTACTACTCCTTTTATGTCAATAACCAATTTGCCTCTTAAATTGATTTCTTTCCTTATTTTTAAACCTATCAATGCATGTTAACAAGTGACCCCTTAATTAAGGGCAATTACTGATGTAATTGAATCTGATTATTGATTATTTCCATGTATGTGGCTTATTACCTCACTTTTTACACGTTTTCAAAAACTATAAATACATGTACTTCTTCCCTTTCAAAAGGAGTGGGGGACACACGAACAAGTCATTACTTCTTACTCTCAAATTCACTTATATTTTTAAGCATTCAGGTTCTCTGAACTCACAAGCATAAATGTTCTTTTTGATTGTGGCTTGACTTGAAAGTATCCTACTTTTCTTTGCTTGCTTCTTCTGCAACTGGTATGTTACATTTGTTTAATTTTTGCCACTCCCCTATGTGTTTATTTTTTCAGTCCATTATTTGTTTGGCTTACTGCTTCCATAATGTAAATTTTAAAGTTGGTTTGCTTCTTTGTTATGCTCCTACATGAGTCCCTATCCCCTAATCCCTTTTGTATGTTGAGTTATGGTTCAGAAACATGAAAACACTTGACATTGTTATTCATGTATATGGACTGGACTCCCTGAGTCCTAAACTCTTTTAATTCCCATTCCCTTTCCCCTTTATATGTATTCTGAGCTTGGGACCTTGGCTTGGCAATGTCCTAATCATTGTCCAGACCATAGTGTGACCTTCAACAGGTCTGTGCTCTTATTTGTTGTCCGAACAGGCTTGGTCAGGGGTGTGCCAGCCTACCTCATGGTTAGGTATGACCACCAGCCTGCATTGGCATCCCCTAACTCCCTCTCTATTACTCTTGCACTTACTCTTAGAACTTAGGTTCTGCCCCCCTATTCTGAGCCTTGCCCTGGGACCCATGAGCTTCCTTTGAACTTGGACATTTGAGGGCTGGCTCTTCCATAATGCACTTTAATTCAGTTTCTAATTAATATCTTGGGTGTAAGTATTGTCTGGGGTTCTTGAAACTCCTTGGATCTCCGAAACACCCTATATAAGAGAAGGCTTTGGAAATCTTAATCTCGGAAGTGGTTCAAACTCATATTATTAGACACTTAGTCTGAATTATGCTGCTCGGATGTAGCTGATAGCTTCTGATGTACTTTTAATTTTAGTCTTATTCTACTGGTCTGTAATGATTTGTATAAACTCATGGGGATTTAATGAAAAAGGGGAGGGGCTTTAATTTTATGCACAAAGGGTAGAAAACATGCCTATAGGATTTTATTTCTAATTTTTGCAGTTTCATACGTAGAAAGCATGCCTATAGGATTTAACTTCTGAATTCTGCAACCATGCATATAGATACTATGCCTATAGAGGTTTGCATCTCTGCATATAATAACATCAATATGCAAACAATTAGGTTTAATAATAAAATATCATATATAGATATCATTGTTTATAAGGCTTCTAGTAGTGTTTGAAAAGGTATCAAGAAGCAATAACATATTGAAAGCATGCCTATAGGGATTTCGAACCAGACCTGTCTCACTTGTTTAAAAAAGTATCGATTTTACTAAAACAAACGACTTCCTACACCCTTTCGAACTCTTAAAACTTTTTCTCACAATCAAATCAGTGTATTCTTTTTGAAATTTACTCTCCTGTTGACTCTGGTAAACTTTTTTTTTTCAAATCTGCCTAAAGTCATTTCTTTATATTTATCTGAGAAATCTCTTCTAATCAGTCTGTAACTCAGTTTTTTTTAAAAAATTGGCAACTCCTTTTCCTAACCAGTCTGCCTCCTAAAACTCATTTTAGTTGTTAAACCACTTTTGTAACAAACCAGTACCCTTTTCTGAAACCTATTTTTACTCTGTAATTTTTCTTTAAAATCAGCATGTGTTTTAAAAAATCAGTAGTTCTATCTAACACATAGACAAAGGGTTAACTAATCAACTGGATCAGTCTTAGACAACTGCATTCGAGTGAGCCTAATGTAGACTTCCTGTCTAAAAATATGTGTTGAACCAGTCTGCTTATCGCTTTAATTTAATTTAAGACTAAACCAGTACGTGAAAGACATGCTAAACTCTATGGCTTTATCTGATTTTAGGAGTCTTATTTGAGCCGTACTTGCTTATTTGCTTTCCCCTTTACTTGCATTATGTGTTTTGATTGACGCCCTAGTATTTTGTCCTTTGAAAACTCTTAAAAGGCCCCAAACCCCTCTCCTTTAGGACTAGTAGTCCAAATGCCTCCAGGACTGATAAGATTGGGACGGGTACTAGCATGCAATAAGTAAAGAAACATTCCACACTTTAATGCCTTAATGGGGTGAGAGGGGTAGATATGGATTTGATGACCACGCGATAACACTACGTGTACAAATGATTACTAGATGTTGTGTGGGGTGATCCATATTATTTATAAACATAGGAACCCTCTCCCTTTACCTGTCTATTTTTATTTCGAAAACTGCTTTTCTCGTATTTCAGCTTCTTTAACTGCTTTTTAACTTCAATTACCTCCAGTAATTATGTGAAATTTTCCCTCTCTTCACTCTTTTATTCTGAATTTTAAAACTACTTTTTTCTCAAATTTTAGCTTCTTTAACTTTGTTTTAATTTCAAATTATTTGCAATTATTATATGAAAACCCCTTCGTATTTGTAATTCTTGCTTGTTTACTTGTTGTTTGCACTTAAAGTCACAATTGTAACATGGCCGGGAACCACACTAGTGGATATTGAGGAGTGCCTAACACCTTCCCCTGGAGATAATTTTTAGCCCTTACCCGAGCTCTGGTTTTCCAACGAAAATAACTCTTAGTGTCCTAATGCACTTAATCATTAGGTGGCGACTCTTCAAACTCAAAACAAAAAAAATCCAATTCTCACATGGGAATAGAGTTGTCCTCCCGAATGTCGTATACCCGATTCCAAACCCGGTTCTAGAAAAAAAGGGGTCGTCGACAAGTCTTCCCTCAAACCCCAAGTTTTTCTACAATTTTAATGCCCAAATCCATGTATAAACCTTGTATTTAACTCAAAGCTAGCATAAATTACGTACCTCATGACAAGTGACGAAAATGGCGCCTCAAAGCTGCTCCCCATCGACTCTAATGGAAGAAAAATGGGGTTGAAATGAACTCAACCCCGAATTTTTAAAGACCTTACTGCTCCAGTCATTTCCGCACCTGCGGACCCTGGACCACTTCTGCGGTTCCGCAGGTGCGGTCGCCAGGCCACTTCTGCGATCCACCCTGGCCGCCCCAGCTTCCTCTTCTTAGCTTCCTTTTCCGCAGGTGCAGTCCCGCATCTGCGGCTCCCTGACCGCATCTGCGGTTCCAACTCCCCTCATCAAAATCTGTATCTGCGGTCTTCTAGGATGCTTCTGCGGCTCTGCACCTGAGGCCAAATCTTCGCAGGTGCAGAAATACCAGATATAAGCTGCCTCAGCTTTTCTTCAACTCCAAATTCGATCCGTTAACCACCCAAAATCCACCCGAGGTTTCTGGGACCTCTACCAAACCTACCAACCAATCCCAAAACACGTTACGGACTTGCTCGAGGCCTCAAATCATATCAAACAATGCTAAAACAATGAATTACACCCTGATTTAAGCTTTATGAACTTCGAAATTTCAAAATTCTATTTCCGATGTTTAAACCTATCAAATCACATCTGATTGACCTCAAATTTTGCGCACAATTCATATTTGACATTATGGACCTACTCCTGCTTTTAAAATTAGATTTCGATCCCGATATAAAAAAGTCCACTTCCGGTCAAACTTCTCAAAAACCTCCAAATTTCTATCTTTAGCCAAATGGCTCCAAAATGACCTACGGGCCTCCGAATTCACTTCTGATCGCGCCCCCAACTCCAGAATTACTATACGGAGCTATTCACAGTCTCAGAATCACAAACATACATTGATAACATTGAAGTGCACTCCAAGCCAAATTTATGAAATTTCTTCTAAAATGTTAACTTCCACAATAGGCGCCAAAATACTCCCGAGTTATCTAAAACCCAATCCGGGCATACGCCAAGTCTGAAATCATCATACGAACCTGTTGTAACTTCCAGATCCCGATTCCGAGGTCGTTCACTCAAAATTCCTATCCAAGTTCATTCTTTCAACTTTAAGCTTCCAAAATAAGAATTCTCCTTCCAAATTTACTCTGGACTTTCCGAAATTCAATTCCGACCACACGTACAAGTCACAATACCTGAAATGAAGCTGCTCATGGCCTCTGATTACTTAGCAGAGCGCTAGAACTCAAAACGACCGATCGGGTCATTACATTATATCCTACTTAAACTTACGTTCATCCTCAAACATGCTGAGAACTACACTGGAGTAGTCTGAAATCGTTGTTTAATTTCTCATGCACCTTCCCATGCTACCACAACTCAGTTGAGCATATTAGCTTGATCAATTCTGAAATTATTCTCTTTCATTCAATAGATACGCCTCAAAGACCAATTCCAACATACATAATTTATGCTCGAACTGTTCCCAACATAAGATCGTCGTATCAATCACTACACACTGTACCCAAAAACAACTGCATGACTCTACTGAATTCACCTTGCATCACTTTACTCACCGAACCACAACAATATTTTCTGATCAACTTATCCAAAATTCTACTAATCCAATGCTTCCATTGCACCGCATGACTTACAAAGGTCCTACTCCAATTTTTACAATACCGCCACAACGGAAGATATGTGCAAAAGTTCATAACCAACTGTCGAGTCAACCAATCATTGAGTCATACTTCTGACGAGAAACATTACCACATTCTGAACCAAATAATGATCTCTGCTCCCTAATATACTTCATATAATCAGATTGCACTGATCCTAAATCCAATAATCTCGTTTTACCCAGTAAGAAATGCTCCGGCTATAAGCTGTCCCCGGACATGATCAAAATTCACATATGATGCCATAATGTGCCAATAGGCTACCAATTAGGATGCGATACAAAAGGGAAATGGACTCCAAAAAGGAAGTTCAATTACCCCGCTCGCGAATCATACATGCGACCGGTCGGGTCGTTACACAATGACACCGACAAGAATGGTATAAAAAAAATAATAGAAGAAATGGTTAATTTTTTTCATGTAGTTAATATCCAATGATGATCTATATTTACTGAAAAAATATATATTTTAAGATTATTTACATACAATCCAAATAACATAAATATTTAACATGATTAGTGTCCGTCCATCCGCGCGGGTACTAATACTAGTTTAAAACTGAAAAGGCATGTTTCTTTTGAGTGTGAATTTGGTTTGATTGTATTAATAATTAATACAGGGATGATTGAGATGTTATAGGAGCCTAAAAATTTAGATAATGTGTAACTGTCCACATAACAATTTGTTTGTGCTAGTGAGCCACGTTTAGGGAAGAAATTTTAGGAGTTTATGAACTTAATAATCTAATTATAAAGTTAAAAGGTTGTAATAAATTGTATTTTGTGAAATTTTCTAAAAGCAGTTGTAACTTTTTGTGGCGACTCGAAGGGTCATCACCTGCTTTCCTATTCTTTCATGCCTATGAGGCCTTGAAAACCTCATTTTTAGTCGCCTCGATTTGCATGCACAGTCCAGGCGCGTAGCTGGAAAGCCTTAATGTGAAATTCTGTGACAAATGCTAAAATTTGGTATTAAAATGAGTAAATTTGACTTTGGTTAATATTTTTGGGTAAACAAACCCGGACCTAGACCCGTAATTTGACGGTCCTAGAGGGTCTGTGAAAAAATACAGGACTCGAGCGTATGCCCAGAATCGAAATCCGATGTCGTGAGCTCGAGAAATGAATTTTTAAAAGAAATTATTTTTTTGAAATTGTTAAAGAAAATGAAAATGAAAATTGATTAGGATGTCTTAGTATCGGGCCCGTATTTTTGTTCCGGCGCCCGGTACAGGTATTATATGTGTTTTAAAGTATTTCTGTGAAGTTTGGTTGAAATTGGACATCGTTTGATGTGTTTCAGACCTAAAACTCTAAATTTGAAAGTTTATGAAGTTTGAAGAAAAATTAGTGATTTTGAGGTTTGATTCCTTGTTCTTGATGTTATTTTGGTGATTGGATCACGCGGTTAAGTTTGTAAGATGTTGTTGAGTTAGTGTGTGTGTTTGGTTGGGAGCCCCGAGGGCTCGGTAGTGTTTCAGAGGTGTTTCAGAGTGATTTTAGCCTTAGAAAAGTTGCATAAAAATATAGTCTGGTGTCCAGTAATTTTCTTCTATGCGACCGCATAAGATAGGCCACGATCGCACAGAATAATTCTCACGGGTTCGGTTTTGTTCTATGCGATCGCATAGTACCTTCCGCGATCGTTGTGCCCAGCCTATTTCTTCAATGCGTTCGCATGGCCCAATCCGCTATCGCAATGTGTTAGCCCCCCTTCATTTCCTTCTACGCGATCGCATAGCAATTCCTGCAATCGCAGAGCATAGTCACATCTACTCTATGCGATCGCATGCCTTTGTCCGCGATCGTATAGGGCAATTTTGCCCAGTTATATTTTTAAAAATTTCATAACAGTAGCTACGAGATTTTCACAAAAATACTCGAACTCCTTTCTTCTCCAAGCACTTAGGCGTCCATTGAAGCTCCTTTTCACCAAACTTCTTGGGTTAGTAAATCTTAACTCATTATCTTCATTTTCTATCAAAATGTCTTGAATTCCTAGACCTAAAACATGTAATTTAGGGTGTAAATTGGGGAAAATGGGTCGAGTTAGGGTTTCCTATATTATCTTGATTTAGACCCCATTTGAGGTCGAATTTGAAAAAAAATTATATATTAGGGCTCGTGGGTTTATGGGGGATTTTATTTTGGTTCGAACCTCGTGTTTTGACCAAGCGGGCTCGGGGGAAATTTAGGAATTTTTGGGAAGAAAGCTTGGAAATTTATAATTAGACATTGGGTTTGATTTGTTTAGCATATATTGATATTATGAAGTCATTATTGTATATAGTTGATTGAGTTGGAGCTGAATTCGAGAGGGAAAGCGGTTGTTGTGGATTTATTTGGCCGTGTAAGTAGAGGTAAGTGTTTGGTTTTACCCTAGCTTGAGGGAATAGGAGTTGAGACTTTTTTTCTACTTTCTAATTGATCGAGTACGATGTATAGGCATGGTGATGAGTATCTATACATTGGTGTCTAGCATGACCGTGATCTCATAGGCAAATAACATACACCATGGCACCTCCACTTGAATATGGTGTGTCAAAGCATCCATCACCAAGGAAAATAAGAACGGGCTAAGCGCATAGCCTTGGTGTAATCCCATAACAATCGGTAAATGCTCTGATTCGCCTCCCATAGTCCTAACCTTAATCTTATATCCATCATACATGTCCTTGATCTCCATTATTAGGCTATTAGCACGCCCTTCGCCTCAAGACATCTCCAGAGCACCTCCCTAAGAACCTTGTCAGACGTTTTCTCCAAGTTAATAATGTCACGCCCCAAAATCCAAGGAGCACGACCGGCGCTCAACCGAGTAAACCCGACTGAGAAAGCCTATTAGATTTCATTCTACCCAAACTATTTCATGAATAAAGAATAGATGGCCTCCATTACTCAAAATTAGTAAAAATTTCATTACCAACTTCCACCTTGTTTTCATTAGCAGCTTAAAACATAATTATAAAAATATTGCAAGTTTATAATTATTTACCAAACGTCAATATTTCAACTTTAATTCCCAATACCAAACACCACCCACAACCTGTCTACGGAGCCTCTACATAAAACTGAAGGATAATATGGATGTGCCGGCAACAAGGCTCCGGCTATACCTCTAACTACAAAGTACATGATAACAATCCTACAAGACCCCGAAATGAAGTGGGCCTCACCACATCAGCTGAAAGGAGGATGCGTCACTTGCTGCGACCAACACTGCCTTCTATAGTTTTGCATAAGGAATTCATAAGTGAAACTCAAACACTTTAAATGATCGCAACATTACCAAATAAAAGGGATCACATAGCTTTCACATAATTTTCATACCTTTAGGTTGTGTTTCATAGCCCGTCCATAGGGTTCACATATCATGTTATACACCTATGCGTTTTATAGCCCGTCCATAGGCTTCACATATCATGTTATACACCTATGCGTTTCATAGCCCGTCCATAGGTTTCACATTTTATATTATACACATATGCGTTTCATAGCCCGTCCATAGGTTCCACATTTTATATTATACACCTATGCGTTTCATAGCCCATCCATAGGTTCCATATTTTATATTATACACCTATGCGTTTCATAGCCCGTCCATAGG